>JAWPHD010003248.1:205000-224178 GCA_037043455.1 Cyrtodaria siliqua | reverse complement strand
AATCAGTGTATCCTGTAAAATGTAGAAAAGCGAACTTGTTTTTTTAATCTACCTCCTTCATCTGTAGGGCAGGAGTATTCAAGGAGATAATAGTGTGTGAGTCTCTAGCGACAAGTTCAAGACTACAATGAAGCGTCGCGGATGATCAAAGACTAGTGCGTACAGGTCTCGATTATTTCTATCGTTGTTTCCTGCAATACAATATCGGCATAAAGGATAGATACAGACAGACAACAGACAGACAACACAGACAACAGACAGACAACAGACGAAGACAGAAGACAGACAGACAAGACAGACGAAGACAGACAGACAGACAGACGACAGACAGATCTTTTTATTGACTTAACTATTACAGTTTTTCATCATTACAAATATATGATAAATATAATATACACCACGTGACAGATATTAACATTGCAAATACAACAAAATAATCACTAATGCTAAGTTTTTGTTTTGTTTCATACATATTAAACAATCGAAAACATACATATATTATGGTATGTCAATGATAAACGAGGATGTCTAAATAAGATATCTAGTGTTTTTTTAGTCAGTTAAAACGGAGGTATATAACCTTAATACAAGTGCATCGGACATGAATTTACTTAAACTAAGAATAATCTTTTTGTTTAATGACTGCAACAATTCCACAAATTTAAACAAGCTTTGTCTAGTTGTGTAATAGTTAGGAATGTATTTGTTTCTAATGTTAGAGTAAGTAGTACAGATCAAAATAAATGGTACTCTTATAGCAGGGCACCATGACCTACTTGACCCACCTTTAACGCTTTGATAATTTACGTACAGCAGGTCATCGTGATCTGATGTGATCTACTCACACTTTTGTTACGTCAACACTTTGTTGATCTACCTGTAGGCAAATCAAGAACGCATTGTTACTAAGTGCGCCTGAACTTTTCTTGTATATGTAATTGATTTATTTCAAAGTGTTAACATAATACTTTCATTTAATTTCATTTCACTGCTTAAACCACTACTTAATTGTGATTATATCGCGTCATGACAGTGGAGCGGGCATAAAGTGTTACCTTCGTCCGTCAGTCCGTCCGTATGAACATATTTACATTCAAGGCTTGCATTACATCCCAGACACCGAAGAAGTAGAGCTTTCAAAATTCAAACATATTTACCTCTACATGACATCCGTATGTTTCAATGGAAGGCAGATCAATTTGAAAGGTCAATGTGAATGACGTTGACATACGTTTTGCACCTAATTAATTACAGCGTGAACCCTGGCATATATTTAAGTTTAACACTTACGTTGTTTATTAAATGCATTACGCAGATACCAGATGCCATACATATTTCAAACTTCGTACAAATGTACACCTATATGTCAGCAGTATGTTCCTACAAAAATGTGTCAATATCAAAGACCTTACCCTACTTTCATACTATGTTAATTTAGTTGATTTGTCGCACATTAATCACTAACATTCACATGACAGCAACATATTCCTACTTAAAGAAGGTCAGTGCTAATGACCATGGCAAACGAGTACTTTCATATTTATTTTATTGAATTCTTGTATATGACGGACATATCTTAAAAGGGGGCAACCGTGTCTCTTGGACACATTTTCTAATATATACCTATGGTAGAAAGTTAAGCATATCAAAATTCTTATGTGATTGTCTGACATATTTTGAGAGTGAGTGAATTAAAACAAAAGTATTTTCTAAAATACTGACTTTTGCCTATGTGGTTTATAACAATAATACCGATTTTACGGTTCGGTAATTTGTGAACTAGGGTATTAAAGAAGCACTCTATGCACGGGAAATTGGCCATTTTGGTAAATTTGGTATATGTGCTTATTTGTGGTGATTTGTAAACTGTAAACATGGCTCTCAACGTTCAACAAAGGTAGTCAGTAGACTTTTGCGAAAGTTTAGAGACACTGTAAATGTGGCTGATAGGGCAAGATCTAGTCGACCAAAATTAACTAATGATAGGGAATATAGAGATCTTCTACGCATCAGCCGAGAACGTACGGACTATGTTCCTTGCACGTACAGGTATTCGCTTATCAATACGTATATAAACGTCTTCTCCATGATGGTTTACGTGCCAGACCTCCAGCTACTAGACCTCGACTAACTTCAAGACATATGGCTGAACGTTTTCACTTTGGTCATCAAGCATGCGGCATGACGCATTCGCCCCTGGAGGAGTATTCTATGGACAGATGAGAGCCGGTTTTGTCTCTACCATAAATATGGTAGGCGACGTGTACGTCGTTTAAGAGGAGAGCGTTACAACCCAGACTGCGTGTAGAAGACAGTAGCTGGAGGTGGGGGAAGTGTGATGTTGTAGGGGGCTTTCAGTTATGACCATACATTGCCCCTACAGATTATTCAGGGTGCCTTAGATGTAAGAAAATATCGCGATGACATCCTCTAACCAGTGGTCACACCCTTTCTGCACGATCTCCACGGGCAAAACATGATTCTACAACGACAATGCGCGTCCACATAGAGTACGCATCATAACTGAATATAAGATAATAAAAAACATCCGCTCTATGAATTGGAATTCCTTATCTCCAGATTTGAACCCCATTGAGCATATTTGGGACGAGCTGGGGCGCTGAGTTCGGGCAAGAGAACCGGAAGTAATCAACCTTGACGAAATTCACCAGGCTCTTCTGATGGAATGGGTTCAAATTCCACTGATTCGACGAAGAAAATTGGTAACATCAATGATT
The DNA here is from genome assembly GCA_037043455.1 of Cyrtodaria siliqua. Taxonomy (NCBI): domain Eukaryota; kingdom Metazoa; phylum Mollusca; class Bivalvia; order Adapedonta; family Hiatellidae; genus Cyrtodaria; species Cyrtodaria siliqua. The sequence continues at coordinate 221,440 of JAWPHD010003248.1, read as the reverse complement.
AAACGCTGCCGCGTTGTTGTACAACAGTGGGGACGATATACCCCATATTAACTGTTTGCATTGTCCGATTAAACTATTTCAGGGAGTTGTGACTGAGTAGGACTGTGGAAGGGAAGCTAAATAGCATTTCCAAAAACTTTCGTGCGTTTATTCGCAAAATTAAAGAAGTTATAAAACATTTTGGCCACCAGTTTTTTTACTTTTTTTTTTTTCAAGATTTATCGCCCTTGGTTATACCAGATGTACCCATGTTTATGTTACATAATTATCTTATTTTACACTTTTTTTGTTATTGTTGTTTAAATTATACCTACATGTGGTACTTGGAATAAATGTAAAAATCATCATTTTTCAAATTTAATTTTGAGTTGAAATAAAATGCACACTATGCTTAACTTTTTATCATAGCTATATATACGGTGGCATAGACGTGACATGTGAGAAAAATAATTTATCTCGTGGCCACAAGTTATTTGGCCACGACTTATTATGTCGTGGCCTCGACTTATTTATCTCGTGGCCACGACTTATTATCTCGTGGCCACGACTTATTTATCTCGTGGCCACGACATAATTAGCCAATCAGAAGTGCTGACAAAATTCCCTAGAAATCATGACTTTTCACACATATTGGGGTATGGACTCCCTCTCCCCCTACCGGCACCTTATTTATCTCGTTGCCACGACATAATTAGCCAATCAGAAATGCTGAAAACATTCGCTAGAAATCGCGACTTTTCACCCATATTGGGGTATGGGCTCCCTCTCCCCCTACCGGCGCCCCCACCCACCACCCCCATCCGGCCACGCCAATTTTTTTTTTACATATTGCCGATTTGTTTTTGGTCCAATCATAGACTTATAGCTATGCTGCCCACGCGAAACCCAATGTTTTTTTTCGTGTTTTTTTTTACATATTTCTGTTGTTATTTTGGTCCATTCATAGACTTACAGGGGCGTAGCTTCCTATAGGCCGTGTAGACCGCGGCCTACACTTTTTTCTGAAAAATCGAAAAAAAAAAATCGGAGGCCTAGGTGGGTAAGGGCCTAAATTACTTTAAATGTTTTCAGCTTCTTTTTAGTTATAAGATATATAATTTACGGTAAAAAGTAAGAATATTGATGCTCTTATAGACATATTCACCGGTACGAAATATACGACAAAACGCACCTCCGACAGTCTAGCTGAAAAAAAATCAGGGGGAGCATTCCCCCGGACCCCACTAGAACGCGGTCTACACATCATATTCAGCTAAGCTACGCCCCTGACTTAAAGCTATGTTGTCGCCCCCATCCCCATAGCCCCATGCCCAACCCACTCGAAACCCGATTTTCTTTTACATATTTCGGTGTTGTTTTGGTCTATAGCTATGTTTCCCACTACCCTCGCCCCGACCACCCACACCCCACACATAATAAGTCGTGACCACGACTTCATAACTCGTGGCCACGAGATAAATTCTTTTTCTCACATGTGACAAAAGTCTATGCCACCGTATATATAGCATTTTGAAAAAGAGATTAATTCTACTGGGCAATATTTCCGTCTCCGAGGAATTCATTTACACTAGGATTATGTAATGAACTTCTTTTTTAGGTTTTTGTTTTCTTCGTGGATTTGTTTTTGTACAAAACCATTGCAACGTACGTTAACGTTAGACACTCACATATATGGCCGGGATACTAAATACGTTGCATATAAACCTTTCTAGTCTCTCAGTGCTGCTTGTCAAGTGAGAAAGTGTCGATTCTTACAGATGGTGGGAGGTATACAGTATTAGTTCTACCCAGGAAAATGAGTTGGTTCCTCCTCCGTCATGTATGGCGTAATATGTGCCAAAAATGACGAAAAACAACATTCAAACACTATAACTTCCCATTTACATGATTTGAGTCGATGGTTAATACCAATAATTCACTTATTCAAATGTGATCGTTGACGTCGTATTTGTTTAAAGTCATAACCACGAACATATCATTATGTATTTTAAAGCTTGCTAAAATATTCATACAAAAGATTAAAATTTCGGAACCATGGCATACTTGTTTACAAATGCAATTGTTTACAAATGCAAGCCTTTTAAATAGTCTGTAGTTTGTTTGTTATTTGGTTTCTAGAATGTTGTCGGCACACCGATAAATGCGCACCTACAACACCAAGATATGAATAGAAATCGGCAAGCTTTTAGTGTAAATGGTATTTGCATTTCTACTTTTTGACAGATAGATACATTATAATAAATAAATTACATTTACAAAAAAACGATAGATTTCTGATTGTTGTCAATTGTAAACAAACACCGTAAATTGAGCATCTACTCCGCCCTCAAGTCAACTGTGGCTGTCTAAAAGTAAACAACAAAGCGAGCTTTCTAAAATGTTATACATTTTATTAATGTAGCTTATTGTTCAAAAAGATGATATAAATATGAAAATTATGATTAGAAATTAAATAACAAGGTAGCGGTTTATGGGCGGAACAGGTTGACACGTTACATACAATAGAGCCTTCGATATTAAATAGAAGAGTCAAACGTTATGTTTACAGTTGTTAAAAGCCGTCGTGTCACATTATAATTGAATTTCTTCTTTTTTTGAGATTTTACAACGTTACTTTTTATTCATGAAATATAGTTAATGGTAAATCTGTGAACAAAACGATTGTTCTGTAACATTTTTGTTTAACTGAAGATTGTTGACATCAACCACGAGCAATGTGAATCGACAGGATACTTCTTTTCTGATGAGCTAGAAAAAAAAAGTTGTAAAATGTATATGAAAGGTAAACGTTTATTGAAATTGAAAGACAGTTCGATATCTGTTTATCTATCTATTTATTTACATATTTTAATTCCACTTTAAAAGAGACACCATATAATAATATAACAATGTCTGAACAATGTATATACAACGTTTATAGGGTTGCGGACGAAAATACTATTACTGTCACAAACAAAACGATACTGACATTTCTTTCTTATAATGTGTATACATGTATACACGTACCAACATAAGATGTGTCTGAAAAAGGAATACTAGCTCTGAGGATATCGTTATACTTATCAGGAACTGCAGTGCCCTGTGAATTGTCGTGCCTTCAATGGTTTATTCTCTTGTTGCTCCGGCTTCTGTCAAGTCACTGAGTACCTTCTTTGTGGCTTTCTATGCTATTGTTTTTTTGCACTGCTGCCTTGTTGGTTAGAGAATAGTTCATGGCGGGGATTTCGTTATCTACACTGTCCCGGTTTATTGGGATGACAGTAGGGATTTGTGTGAGGTTTGGTGCACACTAGAACCTGGTTTAAACTCCCAGCGGCATTTTTGCCACTGACCGTTCCAAGGCGGTAGCCCTAGTGTCAACCCTTTTTGTGTTTGTGACGTCATATGCCTTTATTCCTTATTAACATTGCCATTCATGTTGGTCATTTTGCGTGTTTTTGGGTTTACTGTGTTCTGTGAAAGCTGCATTTCCTGTACTTATTAGTATTGGTAACATACATCTCGGGGTGTTTGCTCATATGGTCACTAATATTTATCAATCAGAGCTCACGCTGAAAAAAGCCAACAGTTCGGATACCATACCAGCATTCTTCGATCTTCATCTGATTACATACATACTAAAACAATTGATAAGAGAGATGGCTTTAACTTTGACATCGTTAACTATACTTGTAAATCTCCCAGCTCATTAGTTTTTCTAGGGCATGTAACGATGTTCAAGACTTCAATGATTGAAATACATTTTTACAAGTAAAATTCAAAGGTTTCTTTATCACAAACCTACTGGATAAGTACATCACCAACCTAAAAAAATGTCTGAGACTAGAAGTATCGCAATCTTTATGCTACGGAGAATGTAATCTATAAACGTCGGACATTAAAGGGGTCTGACTTTTATCTGACCACTTTACCCAATTATCACTAAGCTTCACTTTTCTCTTCTGAGATGACCGGACTGCCTCGTTAGACTCTATGATTGGATCTTTTGAAACCCATCTTTGACTGCAACTGCTGTGGTTGTTCAGTACAATTATGGATACATCAATATACTTTAAATACACTGTCTTGTCAATTTGGGAGCTGAGGACAGGATAATAGAGAGATTGTCGATTTAAATCGTTAAATCGGGTTAAACTAACCAGTGGACCATATTGCCTACTGACCGTTCGTCTGTAACCCTATCTTCACCACTCTTTGTGTTCTGTATTGTCCTTTACAGATATTTATTCGTTACAAGGATAATTAGGAGCAAGGTAAGCAACACCACGCACATAACAGGGTTGACAATAGGGGTACCGCACTGGAAGAGTCATGAACATATTCAATAAAACTGCACCTGCTTCTTTATTCTCTTGGTTGTGTTTGTTGCTTCCAAGGATCTCCCTATTCAGTATGTATTGATAATCAGCAACACGTGTGGAAGAAACATATGACCCCAATGCTGCATGAAACATAATTATAGATGATACTGTTTGTAGGACCCAAGACGAGATTGCAGACGCATTCACAATTCATTTTTCTGAATATTTAACAACTGACACTGCTGGAGAATCCTTCCAAACTCTAACTCAGGAATAGCATTGAGTCAGTCGGATGCCAAAATAATATAAAAATTCGATAGACGAAATTAAGGTTTCTACGAAAACTATGCTCTATGCCGAAACACCTCTCACGCCCCATAGGACCGGCTTATGCGGTATTCTGCTTTTAAGCCATACATATTGGGCTTGATGATCCCAAAGGACGAGTAAATAATAACATTATTGATTGGTCGTCGGGCCACTTTTTAGAGCCGACACATTGCGCTGAACAAACCTTAGCGTGAATGAGTATGAGAGTGGAACTTTGGAAACGGCCGAATGTCAATAATTCTGTAAAAGTGATACATTAGAAGCAATACAATTAAGCAAGATAGAAACGTAGTAATCTCGGTTTATTGAGTCTATTCATGAGATGTTGTTATAAGATACAACACATCGCTCGCTCACTATCACCGGCTTAAGTTATTTGCTACCTTTTAGCCACACTGTGTTGAACAAAACGATGCAAAACCTTTTATAAATCAAAATACCCTTTTGTTCTCATAGCATACTCGATCTGAGTTAACATTCATATAGAGGAGTGCAGTAGTCCATTTGAGTTTACATACATCTAGAGGAAAATTTACTATTATGATAGACAGTCTGCCTCATTAATTATACACTAAATGTTTAATTCACCGTAAATGTTATAAATACGAAATAAAACGTTATATTTATTAATGGTTTTTATACGATTAAGCTTGATTGTGCGATATCATTGATTTCAAAACTATTTTATTTCAAAATGGACAGTTTATGTAATTCGACAATGGCACTGCCATCATTTATGTGTCTTCTACTTTAATTTATCATGACAAATGCATATATATATTTGTCAAAATTGTATATAGTCATTAATTACTTTTAGTGATTAAGTACCTTTTCTTTAAAACGCAACCAATGTATTTACAGATACTTTAACTTGTTCGAACTTGGGGGTTAAAATATTGAATTAAAATTGAATCTAAGCTAAATGGCTCTTTTTGTCACTCCAATGAAAGGTGAAATCCGATAAAGACCCACTTTAGTTGATATTCATCAGCAAGATATCATTTTGAATGAAACATAAAAGAACATTCTCACAATAGAATTTTTTACATTATGTTTACATTTATCTGAAACAAACATACATATGAAGAAATGAGCAAACGAAACAAGTTGGACACTACATAGGATTTAGCTAAAGCAACGACGAGAAGACATACACTTAAACAGATAACTTACATATTGCCCCTTAAAACCTAAGCACGGAAGGTTGGATACGTATATACTAAAGAAAAATGGACGCGCAGCTCGGGAATTTCCTCTATATATTGTATGTATAATATGCTGCTGTTAATCGAATGGTACTACAGGTTTACCACCACCAATTACATGTAAACCTCCGAGGTGTAGTCGAATGTAGTTCCTATAATAAAAAGTAATCCCTCCTTTTTCGATGGAAATGGGCATTATAAGTAGGGGAAAACTGCCCATTTCTATTCGATTTTGTGGTTATATGTATAAGAAGCGTATTAATAGGTTTTACTGGATCACTGATGAACATTTTCGAAATTTCGACTCTATGCTTACACTTTGTGAGCAATGAAAACAGTCGATCAATAAAAACAGCTGTACCCTTGACCTGTTTAGTAAACAAACAAGAACTTTCTTACATGTCTTGTGACCCCACGTTTTCTGGTGATTTTTCAAGTGGAAAAATAGTTTTCTATATGAACATTACACTGCTGCATTATCCATACTTGAGTTGAATTTGCAGCAAATCATTAATATGTGACACTTTAACATTGGTGTCTATGGGGAAAATAATTGGTGCTTTCATACCTACATAAGACATTTCCATTCGGGAAAAAAAATTAAAACAATACATAACACACCAAATGTTATCACGTTAAAAGCTTCAGTATTAATAGAATACGTATTTGGCTTAAACAGGTGAGCAAACTTCATTTTCAATCTCTTTACATGAAATACAGTACTGAAATGGTTTACATTTTCAAAGCAGAACTTCAACATTTATGAATTTCGTGTTACAAAGTGTACTGTGATTAAAAAGTCTACAGCAGTACAGTTTTGTCCTTTCTCTAACTAGCTGCACGGTATCGTTATCGTCGAAGGTTAGAGCAAGTGAAACAAAGGTTCTATAATATCGTTCGGTGTTGGGTCTACACTCTTCATACAAAGATTCATATTTATCAATAATTAGCAACCTATTTTAACTCAATTTACATAAATAACGGATCCCTAATATTTATTCTGGGGATAATGCTCGTTAATTAAAGTTTGTGTTCAGTTGTTGTACAACATTCTGTTGAGGCCTGTTTCTAAAATAGCGTTACGCCTGGGGTATTCGTTTTGATCACCTGCGTCATCGTAAGGCATGTAGAGCATTTGCAGTTAGATATGTCTATAACAGTCAATTTTGCGTATTTATATTTCAAAACAAATAAATAATCTTTACATAGTAGATATAAAAATCGAACAGGAAAAGTAGCATTCAAAGGAGACGGTCAACCACAAACACACAGAGAAACAAACAACTTTAAAGATCAATAAAAAGCAAGATAAGACATCACAAACAGAAAAAGGTGACTGTGTAAATAAAGCTATCCCCGCCAGGTTATACTCTCTAAAAAATAAGGCAGGATTAATAGGCACCTTATGAGTCGGTGCTAGGGGGCGTGAGAGGTGTTGCTTCTTTCATTACTTCTCATGAACAGACTCAATAAAACCGAGACTGCTGCTTTATTCTCTTAATTGTGCTTGTTGCTCCCAAAGGATCACCTTTATCAGTATTTATTATACTTGATTGATCAGTCCTAAATATGTATTCCAATAATTGGTCACCATGACCAATCGTGTCAAACATTTGATATTTTATTGATTGTTTGGGTAGGCTCCGTTTCCAAGAAATCACTTACAACACAGATACATCGAACTACTACATTCACAACAAAACGGTGACCACATTCAAACTTTATACCAATTGTTTACACTTGATTGATTCACGTGTTGGATAGGTCCGTATCCAAGTCATCACGAGCCATAGACTCTTCAAACTTCACACCAGATACATCAAGACTGATAAAACAAGCTGACGACTATTGAGCTGCTGTGTACACTTTAATGATTGCGAAGGCATATAGTGTTCCCATTGTCCCTCCGTACGTCACACTTTGGGAAAATAGTTTCATTACATCGATTTCTTAGCCACAATACGCACATCGTCTTCTAATTTCAAACATATAAATCACAATAAGTAAAATAAATTCTTATTAAAGTAAGTTCATCGTAAACGACTTTGACCTATTTGTAAACTTCATTCTGTCTGGTTAGAGTTTTGTTTAGCCCTACACTCTTTAAACTTCATAAACCGATACATAGACAATACTCAACAGTCAACCCAAAAGTAGGTCACCTTAACTGACCATGTCCTTCATTTACACTTCATTGATTCTGGTTAATTAAGGGTTGTATTACTTTCATTTCCAAGTCACTGATAACTCTGCCCTTTTTAAACTTCGTACTCAGACACATCTAAATGACTTCTAAACATTCCGACAAAAAACATTCCGGCCTGCCTGGCTTTGACCTACTTTCTTTACAATAGCTTAATTTATAGGATAGCCTTTCGTTTGCTACGTTTCTATACATTTTGACCGAAAGCAAGGTACCATGACCACCCGTGACGCAGAGTTCGTTGACTCCGGTTGTTTGGTGATATTGCCATTCAGTCTTCAAACACGGATACATATACATATAGACGCACTTAAAATACCGCTTCTTAGAGAGGCAATATTGGCCTACTGATTCTGGAAAATGGTGTTCTGGTTCTACCACCATCATTCGATTACATGTGCTTGTTGTTACTTAAACCTAAAACACAGTCCAATAACCTTCTCGATGATGCTTTTATCTTACTATCCGAACTGCATGGATATGTATTTAGATGAGTACAAGTAGGTCAGCTTGACTAGATTTATCTATATTTTTTAGTTTATAATAGTTGATGGACTCGGGCCAATGTTTTTATTAGCTCCGTTTTAAGTCAGCCCAAGTCTAATTTAATTCACATTTATGTATAGAAGTGTTAACCATTAATTCGAAAATGTCACCCTGACTAACAATAGCTAGCTTTGTCACATTATTTCGGGATGTGGGAGTGTAACAAAGCCATGATATGTATATATTTATCATAATACACCATGATATGTATTATTTATCATAATACACTAGTGAAATACATATGCGAATGAAGGCCGAAACATAGATCGTTCTTTTCAGTTCAGCTCGGTGTGCATAGAAATTACTTCGTCGATTTGATTTTCGTAACCGTTTAAAATACCAGATTACGGAAATTGAAGAGGTAGTTTCTTTGTTTGGTGCCGTAATGGAAGACCGAGTAGACATACGACGTCATCATACAAACATAATACACATGATAGGTAGCTGCAGTAATTATGAGGCATTTGTTGGACTTATGTGATAAATAGAATCTCATATGTGTCTATTTAATATTGAAATAATTAAACGCGTTGGATAAAATTGATGTGATTTTCGACGTAGCCTCATATCATATATTTTATCCAACTCGTTAAAAAACTAAATATAAAACAGTCACTCATGTAAGATCATTTAAGCGTTGTACACATATTTATCGACAACATCAACACCATCAACAATTAGAGACTTTCCATGACCGTTTCAAGACTGTAGCCCTTTTGTCAACCATTTTATTTTTGTGATGTCATAAATCTTGCATTTTAGTTATCCTTGCACATGGGAGAACATTTATATCTACTTTTCGGATCGAAAATCGAACTGGAAAAGACGCATTCAAGGACGACAGTCAACCACAAAAACACACTAAAACAAAGAACAGCTTTAGGATGAATAAAACGCAAAATAAGACATCACAAACACAAAAGGGTTGTCAATAGGGCGACAGCCTTGGAACAGCCAGTGGGAAAAAGGCCGCTGGGGTCTAAACCAGGTTCTAGTTAATTGATAATACTACCAAACGGGTGGCCATTCATTTTTAACGGCAGTAAGGCAAGAAGTTAAAAGCTTGGAGATGTTTGTGGTGGTGCAGGCACTATAATTCGAAATAAAGCGACCATAGACTTCGTAAAACCTTTGCAAAATTTTATCGTAACCCTGATCTTCTTTCCAAATATAAAAGGAATTTAAGAACTCTTCTGCAACAAAGACTATCACAACCTGACTTCTATGGTGGCGGGATTTACAAACGTCGTAAGATCCTTGGTCATGATCACTTTCATACTATCTTTGTTAAGCTTGTTAAAAGGTTTATCAAAAGAGGTTATGACCCTAGAATTTTGCAACGTACTGCATGCTTGCTGGTGGACCCATTTACAGTTCGCCTCTATGCTTTCCTCCTTAATTGTGCGATGACCGGACATGCTGTGGACCCTATGATGATGTCTACCTATAGTCCAAAAGGACGGTGACGTTTAATGTTTGCAATATTGTCTTGTCTTTGATGTTTGTCTAAGATCTTTCTTGTCGTACCTTTAATGGTTTATTCTCTTGTTGCTCTGGCTTCTGCCAAATCATTGAGTATCTTCTTTGTGTTTTTTTTGTAATGCTGCCTTGTTGATTAGAGAATAGTTCATGACGGGGATTTCATTATTTACATTATCCCGTTTTAGTGGGATGACAATAGGGTAAGTGTGAGGTTTGGTGCACCCTAAAACCTGGTTTAAACCCTCCGTGGGTTCTTTTGCCACTGACCGTTCCAAGGCGGTAGCCATGTTGTCAACCCTTTTTGTGTTTGTGACGTCATATGCCTTTATTCCTTATTAACATTGCCATTCATGTTTGTCGTTTACGTGTTTTTGCATTTACTGTGAAAGCTGCACTTCCTGTTATACTTTTATATACGGATTATTATGTAATTTAGGAATCCAGTACATTACTCATTCATATTTATTACACAGTAAGCAATTACCAGAATGTATACCCTGCTTTGCATCGTTAACGGTCAAGCACATCGTGTTGAAATGTGTAGACTTTGATCCTAGGCGTCAAATGTACTACAATGTTAATACTATGAAAGAGTTATTAGATACTATATATTTAAGTCTTGTTTTAGATTTCCTGAAAGAAATCAGACTATATAAATCATTATAATATGTTCTTGTATATGTTTACTTGTTTATATACCCGTTGAAGAGCATTTGTTTATTTACATATATAGCTTATATTACTACCCTTATTTGTAAATAGTTTTATCTTTATATATTTACATTAATTTTTTAATTACTACTTCATTTCTTCATCTTTCATCACTTTTTGCGCACAATATGACCTATTTATGTGTTTGTCGACGTGCTTTAAAACACCATTCATTCATTCATTCATTCATTCATAGTTGGTAGTTTGTTTTGCTTTTCGTCTACCCTAGCCTTGAAAGTAGTGCAGAGAGTGATATGTGTGGAAACAACATTATTCTCAGTAGATTGAACTGGAGTCCACGAATTAGTGCTACTGAGTTCCAGAGATAAAACATTGACGTAATGTAGGCATCAAACATTAATTACATTATTGGATGCTTTATCAGCAGGAACTAAAGCGAATTTAGTATGAAATTATTGAATTCCCGATTTTAAATTGACTAAACGAAAACCTAAGTCTCGGAGAATGTAAAGAAAGGTAAGCATTATAAAAGTTAATACGTGTATCTATTATTTAAAAAAAAAACTTTTTCCAAGTAGAAAGAGAGTTTGGGTCCGCAGGTTCTCTACGACACTATTTTATACTAAAATCCTGAATGGTTTGGGCGATCTGAGAACGACATACATTGAAATCAATAACTGAAGTAAGTTGCATTGCTTGAAAAGTTTAACAGTTCTGATATATGCTTATATCTTCGACTATTATATATAATATTCTAAATGATAGTCTTTCACATTATTGACCTTCAAAAAGTGTATGAAAGGAGAAATTCACATTGATCTACTGTAAACCTTCTCGCCTCTCACCGCTGCGGGTTCGAATCCCACTAGGAGCTCGACTTATAAGTGTCTTACGGATGGCGAGAGGTGTCCAGTACTGGTTCTACCCGTGGGTGATCTGCCTCCACCATAAAAAAATCGACCGTCATATCATATATAACCTTAATGTCTTGAAAATGAAGTAAAACACCATACAAACAAACAAAATATTTTGCTCTTTATCAGAAATATTATAATTTACAATATTTTCAATTACTATGTAATTAAATTATATATGCTTACTGTTAAATGCTATATGTTAGAAGTACAACAAATGAGAACAAAACCTTCTGGAAAGATGCGTCTCACTGAATATTGCAAATACAGAAAGAAGCATCCGTGTCTCTTGGATATATAATCTTATTAATCTTAATTGTAATGTCTATGTGACATTACTATTGAACACTATAATAATCTTTCATGGGTATCCGGTGAAGATGGGGAATTCCAACACGAGGTATAATTGTTCTATCGGAACCGAGGCTCTGCCGAGTTTCCGATTAAAACAAGTATACTGAGTGTTGGAATTGTGAACCGTGACTTTTATCTTCCCCCATGTGTAAGATCAGGCTTTCCATCACCCATGCAAAACACATGCAAAACACGGATCACCTTATCCGATATGCAAGAATGTTACTTTTAAAAAACGCATAGGCGCTCCTCTTACTTTAACCGTATCCCTCCTACACTCTCATCCTCCCACACTCTCACCCTCCCACACTCTCCTTATTATGCAACTGTCGTTAATACTATTAACAATAATAGCAGATCGGAATAATAGCAGATCGCTTTTCTCTGTCAACTCTTGTTAGAAACTAGCCTCGGTCACCCGGCCCGCTTTTGATTTCTTCGTTACGCTATGCTACATGGATCCAGAACCACGATATCTGCAAGTAAGACATATGCATGATATGGTCTAGCTGGTCGAGACTAGTAAGAAACAGTCAAATACCATATCCGGACAAAAAACAAAGAATGAACTGTTCTCAAGCACATTATACGATGATATGAAAAAAGTATTATAAAATATTATAAATAGCCTATCACCACTTGGTGCCTTATTTTCGGATTTAACGTTCGTGTACGTGAATGACCCATATCTATTACATTTGCTTCTTCATATTAGAAATGAAATATTATTGTACACGCTTGCTAAAATAGTATTTTTGATTTATATTTTAGATTCTACCCTTTAACAGCTGCGATTCAAATTTAAAAGAAACGGACTTACATTGTATAGATTTAATGCGAGGTAATCACGTTTGAAGTTTTTGAAAGTGTTTTATTTACACTTTATCTGTTTTTTAGGAAATGATAATGTTTGTATTTATTTCAATAGTGTTTTTCATACAATATACGTTAATTTAAACCGTTAGGAGAAAGCTATTCACCTCCAGTAGAGTTTTCCCAAACAGTGGTAAATTAATTCATATTTAAAACATAAATTTGATTAATACCAACCATAAAATAAATAAATGTTCCCTTTAAAACTACCATATTCATCTACTGTATCTCAGAGGCGATAAAAAGAAAGAATAGGCTCACCCATTGAATATAACTGTGTCCAAAACATAACATTATACGCCATTATATGAAATTATATTTCACTATAAAAAACATATATTTACTTCTTACAATGCAACAAATCATTTCGTCACACATTACCGTTTTATATCAATAAAAAGTAATAAAGGGTAACATACATCAATACTAACAAGCCCTACCCTCTGAATGTTCTGCCCTTTATCGTCAGTCACAGATGCTCACGAGTTTATAAAGCTTATAAATGCGTTGAAATGTATTAACTTGTTTTTGATCAAGGTACGACAGAGGTCTGTCTAATTTGATCGTTATCACGTTGTTATCGTATGTGTTTTATAGCCCGAAACGAAATTTGTAAAGTACCTACAAATAATGGTATCTACGATAACATAAACTTCTTTTTCAATTCTAAATAATATCTATCTTAGATACGTGTCTATATTCAATAAACTAGATATGTATCTTTTAAACTGTTACTTTCATCTATGGGTATTTGGTCATGTCCGGAGGAAGAAAAGAATCCTGGTCATTGAAGCAGAGTACGTAAACGTAATGTTTCACGCCACCTCAGTGATCAAAAACGGGTGGGTAAATGTTGGGATTTAAATACTTTTACAAACGAACACCTGTACAAAAACTTACATATAAACCAACAAGCTTATTCGTGAAAAGTTGAAAGAGTAAGCTTTTTTTTTCTTGGTAATGTGTATAAAATATACCAGGCGTTTTCGATGAAGCTCACTATGTTCACATTTAATCCCTTACGAGACGTCTTTAACTGTCTGTGCTTTTCCTCCTCTTCCTTTCTCTTTACATATATCTGTTAACTTCAGTACTGCATTTTTCTATACTTTCGTTTAAAATGTTTGTAAAACTGCCATACTATTTATTTTGTTAACAAACTGTATAGGGACGGGCCGTAACTAATGTTGTAGAACTTGTGGCCCAACCCTTTTGCAAACTAATGTAAATGTTGCAATAAAATATGTTTAAACCATAAAATAGAAAAAAAAACATTATGTTAGTAACACCCAGTTATGTATTTGATGAATATGAATCAGTGAATGACAACGGGCATACTTATGAGTTGTGCATATATCGAGGGGTCAGTGCAAAACTATTGTAACTACATATGAATAAAGAAGGAGATACAATTGTTTTGCACTGAACCCTCGATATGCTCTTCTTCCCTTTTCTCCCCATTTTGTACCGTGCCACTCCAATACTCCCCTCATGAATCACTTTATCTGCATTCTAGAACCATTCGTAGAGGTAAATCATAAGTATAAAACTATCGTATCGCAGATGTTTCAGTATTTTATTTTACTTCTATCAATTATCTTAAATAAGCCCTACACGTGTTTATGAAGGAAAATCATTTACTTTTGTGAACCTGTTATTCAGTTTTATCTGCAAGACATTTAGTCACACGTGGTGTCTTTTCTTTAGCTATAAATGCGGGTTATTTTTCATTATGTGTTCGTTGATTGTAAAGAGTTCCTAAACGATTAGTGTGAATGCATAAGATTTGCAACGTGTGTTATTTTACAGAATGGACGTTTAAAATTTGACAATACTACTTTTGTATCATTCGTGCTAAGTCAATGCATGGGTTTCGAATTAGCAAAGGTTTTGAACAATTTACCATTACCGGTACGTCAATCAAACACTTTGTTTACATCCAAAAAAACATTCGAACCATATATTTAATCAATTAACACAGATCAAATCATTATTTCTACTTACATCCCTTAAAACCAGTGCAGCTTCGCGAATGCTCTATGTATGACTGGTAGACTGGGAATGCTCTATGTATGACTGGTAGACTGGGAATGCTCTATGTATGACTGGTAGACTGGGAATGCTCTATGTATGACTGGTAGACTGGGAATGCTCTATGTATGACTGGTAGACTGGGGAGGTCTGAAAACAACTAGAATCACATGCACAGGCAGACATTCGTTGATTCTTCGTCTGGCGTATCTGGAGTATGCAGTGACCAGTAGCCTAGTATTGGCACGGTAGCTTGACTGGAGTACCCTGGAGTACTATAGGACTGGAGTACCCTGGAGTACTGGAGTACTATACGACTGGAGTACCCTGGAGTACTGAAGTACTATAGGACTGGAGTAACCTGGAGTACCCTGGAGTACTGGAGTACCCTGGAGTACTATAGGACTGGAGTACCCTGGAGTACTGGAGTACACTGGAGTACTATAGGGCGGCAGCTTCACAATACCAGACTCTAATAGATGACATCTCAGCAATGTCCCGGAAAAGGAAAAAAAGAAACAACTGTTGATTACTTTGAACCAATGATGTATTTAAAAGTATGGTCGAGTAACGAACAAAAATTGAGAACACAAAATGTTAATTAAATGCAAGCAAGTTAAAAGTGAAACGTATAATGGATTAATTAACCAAGATGGTAATTTTATTTCTTAATATATACTTCAAGATAGGATTACCGTGTGTCAATTTAAGGACGTGTTCAAAAGGGTGTTCTAGTTGTCCCCATGCACATATACACAAAAAGTAGTCGTTATTCTGATGCTGTCATATGGAACTTAATCGCGCTTTCAATATGAAAAACCTCAAAAGATATTTTATTTTTTTAAAGAAAGATCATTTAAATGTTAGTTTTATGCTCTTAGATTAGGTAATAAAATACGAGAGCATCCAAGCTACACATCTAGCCATCTAGTTGGTTAGAATCCTTACTGTGTCCTATTGTGCCATCATCGTCATTTTCAAAATGACGACACCCAATTATAGTTGAGCCCATCTAGCGACAAGTTTCAAGAGTACAATCAAGCGTCGCGGATGATCAAGACTAGTGCAGTACAGGTCTCGATTATTTCTATGCTGGTTTCCTGCAATACAATATCGGCATAAAGCAAGGTATCGTACAAGACAACCAATCAGTTGCTGGCGTTGACTGATTGAATATAATATAATTACATACATTTGACATACAGATATAACATTCCGCGTTGGTCTAGAGATTAGTATAGCTACCCTAAGTGCACGTTTTGATTGCAATGCACGATAAAATTATCATGGGTTCATGGGCAAGCGAAAACATATAATTTGCATTTTTTTTTTAATAAATCAATCAATCAATAAAATTAAAGTAGGAATTTATTTGAAATCAGTTATTTTCAATAATAGGAAAAATGTTCCTTAGTGGTTTTATTCGTATTCAAAAGACTTTCATATAAATGAACAAAATTAATATATCATGAACAAATCTTTTTTTATTGCAATAAACAGTTTTGGGTCGGTGAGGTGTGTGTGTGTGT
>JAWPHD010003248.1:160000-202500 GCA_037043455.1 Cyrtodaria siliqua | reverse complement strand
GTTGTATTTTTACTACTATATAAACCTATTTTTACTACTTATATAAACCCCATAACATTAAGTTAAATTCCCTATAACCTGAGTATCCGTGTATACTTTGTATAAATACACCATAAACGTATATACTATTATACCCTATAAATATACACTACTTCAGTATCTGCTTTTCCTTTGTATATACTCATACTATAAACTTCAATATAAAATATAAGCTTTTCAAAAATACTCTTATTTATTAGTAGTGCCAATATGAAAAACAAACTTTTTTTTTTTGCTTTTCGTTTTTTCATTCTCTCTGGGGACCACTGGTGATATATTGCTCTGTGATATATAGCGCTGGCAAATATTACTACGAAATGCGGAATGCGGAATGCGGAATTCGGAATTCGGAATGCGGAATGCGGAATTCGGAATTCGGAATGCGGAATGCGGAATTCGGAATGCGGAAGTCAAGAAATAGAAGTGAAGTAAATGTGAGCCCAATGGGCGTGAGCCAAATGGGCCATCGTACAATACAGCCTGGACTTTCTATTTGAGTAATACCGAACAAGTGTATCATAGTGTGCACTACTATAATTATTTGCTGTATTCTGCTTTTTCTCTGTACTGTTTGGTTAATTATTTTGAATGCAAACTTTTCTGCGGCGACTTGATGCTGTGCATCAATTTTTCTTGTACTGAATTACTAAAGTAAAGCCGAGTACCAAACAATAAAATTTAGATTGTTAATGCATTCCCCATTTCGGAATGAGGCAGATGTATGGAACGCCATGACTGTCTTATGATGTTGCCAATTAATATATGCAGTGCATTTACCTTTGTATGTGTAGATCTTTCATGATATGCAGTACATTTTTAATTATATGTGTTAAATAAATCTTTATATGTGGTAGAAAAGTATTTATATGCAGTAGGTTAATCATTATATGCGACAGATAAGTCATCGTATGTAGTAGATACACCATTATATGTGGTCCAGTTATCATTATATGTAGTGCATTTATTACTATATGCAGTAGTTTATCTAATATATGAGGTCCTTTGAACATTATATGAAGTAGGTTTGTACTTCTGTTAACTTTATATGTGGTACTTATTTTAATATACGTGGTGGATACGTCTTTATATTCGGTGGTTTCAATTGCATTATATTCGGTACAAAAGCTTTGTACGTGGTGAATTTCTTATGATATGCAGTACTTTTCTATTACATACTGTGTTTTTTTTCATTATGATGATGATGAGATCAACCGGAATACTCGTTTTTAAGATGTTGCGATTTTATCGGAAATCACATATAAAGTCAACGGAAGCACTGCAAATAACAGATAACAGTTCCAATGGAGATCATAGATGATGATGATAATCGAGTTACTGAAATACACAAGGTGTTGGACAAATGCAAGAATGAATTTGTAAAAGTGATTGGCTTATGGCATAATTAATCCGATTTCTAAATGCTTTACGTGGTCCGAGCATTAACTTTCATACCCCATCCAACCCTTCTCAAGAAACGAAAACGGGTGGCTGGGGTATGAAAATAAACCTGAATTTCAGCTTAAAAAGTTTGATATTGATACGGTTTTAAACGTGTTTTATTGTCGAAACATCCGTTATAAAATCTCTCTAGTATAAGCTTTCCCGTCGCTTAATGGAATTAAGGCGGGACCACGTAATGCAAATACCCTTTTGATCCTTTGGATATAGACCTATAACACTTTTAGCAATATCATATAAATTATATGCACACATTTAAATAAAAGACTAGCGGCATGGTAAGAAAGAAAACATGTTTTGTGTGATGAACAGGAGTGCTTTCGAAAGGATAGAAGCTGTTTGGGTCATGCTTTTTTGTGTTATATACAGCATTGAATAATCGCAAATTCGCATGTTTTATTAAGTCACAAAATGAAGAATGCCTTTGGTTTTGACTGACGAAAATTGGTATTCATGGGAAATTTATTAATGCTGTTAAATCTTTGTAAACATGTTAACCATTTTTTAACTGAACTGGTTTAATGTTCATAAAACTTGTGACAGTGATTATATCAATACTAAGTCTTCTTCTTAAAGATATACACTCTCTATATCAATCGATTTCTTCTTTGTGGGCGTGTCTTTATTTGTAACTTCATGTTCACTTGATCATGTCGAAATCTGGGTAGATTGAACGTCGGTAGACTGAGAGTCAGTGTTTCTCCTGCGTACATCACAGCACACATCATCTGATGTCTCCAGATCCCTGAAGTCGGAACAGGTCCGCGGGCTGAAGCTGCAGCGGACCTATACTCAACCATAAAACCCGGTCACCTACGTTGCAGTGGAAGCCCACATTCGACCGTAGTTCTTCACAAGCTACAGAAGACCTAAGGGTGACACAGACATCGGGCGGTGTTTGCGGCGCAGGGGTCATACTGTGATGGGTGTGGCCCCAAACAGAGAACCCGACCAGTAGCGGATGTAGGACAACCACCTTAGCGGATGTAGGTTATAATAGCGTAAATGAGTATCCATTGCCCTTCCATAGTAAAGTTAGAAGGTTGACAACCTGTTAAAAACTCAAACCTCGTTAGAATTCTGGGAAACTTACTTTATCATGCAAATAAACATGTCTGCTATTAAACATCAACAAGGAAATAGGGGATTTAATACCTTCTAAGAAACATTTCTTCAGTTGTATACTAACACCGGGTCAAAGGTCAAAACTATTTTTACCCCTTGCAATTTCATACCCTGTCTACTTTCACTTCTCAAATTTATATCAAAAACTGTCAAAAACATGATGAGCTGCATTTTGAAATATCAACAACATGTCCAGAATACAGTTACAGCCAAAAAATACCAGGAAACTGCACTAAAAAAAGTTTTTAAAGAAAAAAAGATTAGCACTCTTTAATACAGAACTACTTTCGACTGCACCAGGCGAGCACATCCTGTTGATTTAGTGTAATTAGACCTGTAGGCCACCTCGACCAGACCACTTCACCGCCACAGCGAAACTACATAGAGCAGCAGCGACACAGCACTACATACCTACAAGAGAATCGACTACACTACACAGCAGCACCAGATCAACCTACACACTTCATCTAGAACAGTCCAGACTATATTGTGCCAATCGCTTCAGGGAATCTCCTGTCGTGCTTGTTGGTGGAGGGACTATAAACCTCAGAACTACACACACACGCACGCAGGACATCATTTATTGTATAGACATCGACCATTGCACATCGTACCTGTACACAGGTAACATTATGATTTACAGAAGAAAAAAACCTACTTCATACGTGACGCATTCATATTCATGAGTTATTACCAGTTAAAATAGAGACTGTGTAGCTTTAAGAATACAATCGTAACGTTTTTTCTAGTGAATTTGATGAAACATGTTTACAGTTATTTATTTAGTATAATTACTTAAGATTATTTATTTTATACTTAGTTACTGATGATCATTAAAAAAAGAGAAGATTACTATGTATTTAATGCTGTCTGTCTCAGTGTTTCATAAGTCATGTGTATGGCTAGATATAAAAGCCTTGAAACTGTAGTGCGATTTATGAATTTAATTTATTTATATGTGACACTTCAATAAACAATACAATTTACCAATTGTAAATTGTGTTATAAACTCAGCACGGAGTTCATTGTTTGGCGTTCGAGCTATTCCTAACCTATACCCCTCAGCGCTAACTTCCCTCCGTTACTTTATGACGTGTGGACTTAGGAAACTGCCTGTAATACGATATACAACGGAAGTAGTTTGGTTAACACGTGAACACACTTGAACGGTTTTGTAATTAATGTAGATGGGTTTGCGGCAAGGATACTGTTTTAAAAAAAAGAGCCAGTTTCCTGTTTGAATAACACAGGCAAGCAGCATAGTGCGTTAATGACTTTGTAGCTTTTATGGTTAATCGTCAAACATTTTCTCGTGACATCGCTAGCTTTACGGTTTATCGCCATGCTGCCTTTGTTTACGTCGTTTACCATAAATCAAAGTGGCACGCGCAACGTCAACACATTGTGCAAAACCGCAAATTATTGTAGTTCGCCGCCTTGTCAATCCAGCGTATTGCAATCATGTTTGTGGTCATTTCTTTGCATATAAGCAGAGACAGTTGTCTGAGTCTTTTGTCATTTCTGTCAGGATCCCTAATGGTAATACTTTCAATTATGAAATTTGAAACCTATTTCAGTGGCCTTTATGTCTCCATTTTCAGAATTATTAAAGCAATAGATAAACACGCCTTATTGTAATGATACACAATTGCTTGGAAGTGAATCGTTATCAGTTTCATCACGTGTGGCCTTTTAAAAAGAGGTTTGTTTGTTAAACACATGTTATATTATTTGTTAAATGCGCACTCGTCACACGTTTTAAGACAAGATAAGTATGCTATGAGCGCGTAAGCCTTAACACGGTCAATTTAGTAAACAATTAATGCATTTTCAAATGCTTGAAATAAATGTTCATCGATATTCATCACTTTCAAAAAGTAACCAGACCAAATATTTCACTTTATTTGGGAAATGTGAAAAAAACGTACAGGTGGATAATAATAGCGCATATGAAGTTTAACAGTTATTATTTTGTATGTGATTTATGTTTTCTTCGTCATTAACCCCACACTGTAGAGTTTGTCACACGCACAAGATAAAAAATGTCTGATTTTTAACTTCTGTTCTACATGATTAGCAGATTATTTGCATAATTTGAAATGTTGAATTCAATGCACACAGTGTGCCGAACTGTCACGTTGAAGAAGTTAAATGTCATTATTTCAATGTTATATTAATATATATATATATATATATATACGGTTGTGAGGTTGTGCTCATGTAGGTTTATACAAGTATATCTACAAAACAACCTCAGTAAAGTCTACGATTTTTCACCTTTAAAATCATTTGGCGAGTTAGGGGTGGTAGTGGGGTTGGAGGGGACTTGGGGAGGGATGGGGGATCGGGGGCGCAGGACGTCAGACTACTTAATTGTGTTTTATTCCGGCTCCAGTGATTGATCCTCTCACATATATAGATGAGAAATAAAAAAATATCTATTGCATGTTTTTCTTATGATAGGGGAAAGAGAGGGGAAGAGAGAGTTTATATAGATGGGAAATAATGAAATAGCGCATGCTATATTTTGATGATAGGGGAAGAGAGAGGTTGTATATAAGACATACTGTTTAAAATTTAGCCTCGGTCACCCGGTCTTCTTCTGATGTATTCGCTAATCTGTGCTACGTTGATTCAGAACAAAACAAGACATATGCATGCTACGGTCTGGCAGGCCGAGACAAGTTTAGCCTCGACATTGAATTGAATTAAATCGAATGTTGTTTAACGCCTCATCAACACAGTATATGTTATTTAGAGCCGCCCCAGAGAGCGGGGAAGGATACATAGGAATCCGGGAACCGTGCACTACTCTCGACATTGGCCACTGTTCCGAAATGTGCAAGGAGATACCTTATATGGCTTTACACCGGACCGGCAGATCAACGTCCCCTCCTAAGTACGCTTATTTGTTTACTGATATCACAAAGTATGTTATTGATATCATAACATGTAATATTCTGATATCAATTAAGTATTTTCTGTTATCATTAACTACTCAAATTTACGAACTCATGTTGTGATGTCCTTATAACATATTATATGTTTTTCAATAATTAAATTGAATATGTGATATCAAATACTAATAGTGTGAGATAACACAACTGAATAAATGAGATTGACTAATTATCTTATTGATATCACTAAATCATTTGATGATATCAAAACATATTGAACAAATGATGTAAAGGACGACCCATAAAGTCCTGCGTAACGTACGCAGCAGGCAATGCTGCTATAAATCCGAGTTTCAAAACAAACATTTTTACAAAAGTATAATTAACGCACCAGACGTTACAATATGTATTATTGAATGTATTCAGAACAAAATACTATTTATAGGATATGAAATGTTAAATCAATTTCACCATTTATATAATGTATTATGACGACAAAGCAAACATTTAGCGCGGCATTTTAAATCAATTTGCAATTTAAATATTTAATTTGTCCTTGGTAAACATAACATTTTTTTTTCTAAAGGATTGGTTTGTTTTAAGAAATGAATAATACTACCAAACGTATGACACCTCATAGTTTTTAATTTGACTTTTAAATAAACGAACTGCTTGTTCAAATTGAGCGTTATTATTGACTCGAGTCAAGGCGCCAGCTTGCTTCAAAATTGCTCTTTTCATTAAGTGTTTCGCTATATTAAATGGATGCCACTCGAAAAAGTCTGGTTCTTTGATATTATGTTACATTTGCTTTGCTCTTATAAACGTTAAAATTATTAAATAAATATTGAATTGAGTACCCGTCTACAGAATGTAGTACCCACGTGATATGTTTCCGTTAGATTTACACGTATGTATAACACGTTAAGTTGGCTACTTACTCCATCCCCTATGCAAGTGTTATTGACATAATGTTATAAAAAGCAAACACGATGATTGACGATAACTCCCAACAAAGTACTTATACCGCATATATTTGTAGACGATCAAACCTCACACACTGCTCCATATCATACTAATCAAACACAAAAATAAACTTTCTATAAAAAAACAGTGTTAATGGTTTTCTTTAAATTTTCTACCAACGAACTTTCTCTGTAAACTTTGAAAGACAATATAAGAAAACTTAAACACTTTATAAATATAAAAATGTATTATACACTAAACACCTTTAAAAACGTAAAAATAAAAATAAGGCTCAATAATTTGTATTTTAATTAGTAAACTTATTTTACTTCTGGCAAAATAAATATTTTAACATGTAGTACATGAAAACTTGTACGGTTATTCTTGTTGTCAAATAAACAAAATGAAAAGATATTACAAATCCAGTCAGACCCAAAAATCAAAAGGTAATCTGGTGTACCCTCCTTTGGTATCTACGCCGCATGGAAAGAATAACGTTGGCAAAGAGACGTTGCGGAATGTGTCTTTTTTTTGCTCTAAAGCATGGCGTGCCTGTTGCAATGTTTGTTGTGGGTTATTTCTTCTGTAAACATGTCTACCTTATTTATCCCATGCGTGTTGAATTACAACTATAAGTTAGGAGAAATCGACAATTATTCCTTGACATTAACACCATTCTGCTGCAAACAAAATCTGTCAAAAATAGTGCATGCGACCGAGCATTATCATTTTGATATTCACAACCACCCAGCGGAAAGTGACGTCGCAGAAAAGGCACAACAACTGCTGCTCAGTGTATAATATTATTTTAAATTATGACAGAGGCATAATTTGCTCCATAAAATTGTGATTTAATTGTTACCATGAATTGGTTTTTGATACATTATAATGTGACTGACAACGTCTTTTGAAATTCATAATTATGTTATTAAAATTGTCTTTACTAACGGCGGCGAGATATAACTAAATCTGCAACTGTCATGAAAGCTTGTCACGGCGACGTCAGATTTTCAGATAAACAGATAATAATATTACAAAACTTGATACGCGTAATTGTTTTTAATTGAATTCACGCACGAGAAAAAACGCGAAAATACACACACTTCTCGTTTCAACGAACGCGAATAATGACAAGTCGCTTCAATTATTTTTTTCTCCAGATAAGACGTTAAATAACTTATAGTTGCTAAGGAGCGTTAGAGATGTTGCGATAAACTAGTCCCCTGTTAAATACATCTGTTATCCGGTTATAGGTCTAATGTTGTCTTGGATAACACCCGAGGAATACCGATACCTGATAAGATCAGTTAGGGAGAAATCAATAAAACATTGGTTAATGCCAAGTGTAACGATTGTCACACAAGTTTAAATATGAGATAATTTAGACTGAGTGACTTAGGTATACAGTTACGTCATTTCTTGATCAGCTTTCGTTTGAAAGATGTACATGCTCGAGCAAACCGGAATACTATTGACCTAAAGTTTACAATACGCATGCGAGGTCTTAATGTAGCAAGAGTTTTAATAAACATTATCTATTTTTGTTAACGGAAAATACATCGTGTATAAAATGTATTTATGTTTTTAAAACCTCACTAAAATAATTCAAAGTAATAGAAGGAACGAAAGGAGGGTACGTATGCATATTTGAACATTCGGAACTGATTGCCGATATCGAACAAACAGAAGTGTATGTGAGAGAGAGGTGCGCAACTAAAAAGGTAGATATGAAGGTCAAACAGGAAATTTAGCATTCAAGGACCACATTCAACCAAAAACACGCATAGAAACAAACAACAATTACAAGGATAAATAAAAAAGGCATGTATACATGGTATATGACATCACAAACATAAAATTGTTGACAATAATAGGGCTACCGCCTTGGAACGGCAAGTGGTAAAAAACGCCGCAAGGGTTTAAACCAGGTTCCAAGTTGCACCAAACGTCACGCTTATCTTATCTACATCC
The DNA here is from genome assembly GCA_037043455.1 of Cyrtodaria siliqua. Classification (NCBI taxonomy): domain Eukaryota; kingdom Metazoa; phylum Mollusca; class Bivalvia; order Adapedonta; family Hiatellidae; genus Cyrtodaria; species Cyrtodaria siliqua. The sequence continues at coordinate 194,044 of JAWPHD010003248.1, read as the reverse complement.
GATTAAACCGGGACTGTGTAGATTAAGAAATCCCCGCCGGACTATATCCTTTAACAAACTCGGCAGAATCAATAGGCAATATAAGTATAACTCAAAATCCAGTATATATGAATATAAAACACCAAAAGTCTAGAAAGTCACAAAGCAATTATACAATGACTTCGCAGAAGCGAGAGAAACAGGAGTATACAAGACGAGAATAAACCAGTTAGTGCACGACAAGGCAAGATGCGAGACACACATCAAACGTTACCGTCCTTCAATAAGATAGACGTCATCGCACAATCAAAGAGGGAAGCATAGTGGCAAGCTGTAAATGGGTCAATCACTAAACATACAGTGCGTTGCAAAATGATAGGGTCATTAGCGTGTACATGTCTGGTAAAAAGGGCGTGTGCACAACATTACATCTGTAATATAGCTCGCCGGCAAAGCATTTATATGTGTGCGATCTAAAATATTTGACTAACTTTTCTGGCATCTGTTTCATCCCACAGGGATTGTATGACATTCATAGATTCAGTTTTTTGCTGCTTTTCCTGTTCATTTATATCACATTCTACTGGCAAGAACATGCATCACCCTGATGCATTCAACACTCTCACGAGTGTGCTTTCGAAAGTCTGCTGCGACGCCATTCTATCTATCAGTTTCTTTTTGTTTTCTATTAGGAGAAATAATATCAAAAAAGGTAGCAATCCCTCGTTAACCGAAAAACAGCACGCTGTTATACCAAACTTATTTGAAGGTAGAACTTCTGCTTCATGGATATATTTTTGCGTGTGGAATCTATATACACTTTTTAATTTCCCATGTTCCCATAATTTCCCATGTTCTATAATCAACGTTCATATGTTTCGTTGAGAAACTACTTTTTAAATATACCGAACGTCCTACTATAATGAAGTCGTAAATATGACTGTGAAAATTTAAATACGTTCATTAGTTCTCTCTTAAATTTGGCGCACTGGGCTAAAACATATTTTTCCGTAATAATGCAAACTCGATAATTTCGGAGACCGGGAAACCAATGTCTGTTAGGGAAATTATCGTTCTTTTCGTATTAGATAAATAATGCATTACTCCACTCAGAGCGTCATACGATATATTATATCATCTACGTTTGTATAAGTCGATAACGACTAGGAGCTTGTGTGACTCAGCGGACAGAGCGGTGGACTTGAAACTGCAGGACTCGGGTTCAAGCTTCACTATTGCCACTGAGTTTTGTGTGTGTGTTCTTGAGCAAGACACTTTTTCTTAGCCTCGTTCGTCGGATGGAGACGTAAACCGGGCGGTTCCATATATACGAGTCCATCATCCGAGCACTTTAAAGAAACATAGGCATATATTCGTTAGTAAGAGTAGGGCAGGTTCCGGGATTTTTATGTATCCTTTCATTTTCTCTGGGGTGGCTCTAAATAACGTAATTAATTTATTGATGAGATTAAAAAACATGTAATTCAATCCAATAATGTTCTGTTCTGTTCTTAAAGCAATTGTAGAATTGTATTTTTCTTCTGAATGACATCGTGCATATTTTCCAAGGCACGGATAGAACAAATCCCAGATATGTTAACGTTATAATTAGATAGTATAATTCATAAATCAGTCTGCAAGACAATGCATATAAGACACACTATAAATGAAAACGTGACGACGCATATAAGACACACTATGAATGAAATCGTGACGGCGCATATAATACACACTATAAATGAAATCGTGACGGCGCATATAATACACACTATAAATGAAAACGTGACGACGAATATGACACACCTTAAATGCAAACGTGACGAAGCATATAAGACACACTATAAATGTAAACGTGACGACGCATATAAAAACACTATAAATGAAATCGTGACGACGCATTTCAGGTCTCACACCTCTATTATCTCCCCTGAAAGCTAACGGACCTAGAGACAAAAGGGAAACAGAAAATAATTCTATTTTTCCTCAATTTTAGGAAATTTTTAATTTGAAATACATATAAGGAAACATGTAAACTTGACGAAACGATTATATATACAAACTAACAATGACGTGTATAGTTATGAGTAAACTATTTAATAATTGCAGTTATTATGGGATTTGCTAGAGCTATTTCACTAATAATAATAATAATAATAATAGTAATAGTAATAATAATAATAATAATAATAATAATAATAATAATAATACAATAATAAAAATGATAATAATAATTGATTTGAAAACAAGGGTACAGGTAGTTGACGTTGACATGATATGATAGTCCTGTCTTTATTCACAAATATAACTTTTGAGGGCCTCATGGAAGATTGACTAGTTTCAAATGAGTTCTCTCGTTAAATAAGGTCTTTATTATTATTATTATTATTACTATTATTATTTTTATTATTATTATTATTATTATTATTATTATTATTATTATTATTATTATTATTATTATTATTATATAAGAAAGTAATCAATGAATAAGCTATGTGTGAACATATTTATTTTTCAGCTTGTAAAAACTGTACATCGTCTAAATATTTATTTAATAAACTAACAGTAAGTATGCCGATTTATCAAGAAGTCGATAAAGTACCAATGATTTAAGAAGAGTACCAATGAATTAAGAAAAGTACCAATGAATTAAAAACTGTACCAGAGATTTAAGGACAGTACCAGTGAATTAAAAACAGTACCAGTGATTTAAGAAGAGTACTTTTTAATTCACTGAGAGTACAGAATAGTTATATAGATTTATCGAAACAGGAAACCAAGGCAAAGTTTAAACGACAACGTGAATACGCATATACGGCTTGATACAGATGCTATGTCTTAGTAGGTCTGTAAAGTTGAATAAACATATAGTCAATAACAAACAAGTGATATGGATAGTACACTCAAGAGATATGAAAACGCAACACGGGAATTTCCGCTATATATTGTATATACTGCACACTTAATTGCACATAATATTCCAAAGAAATCCCAAGATGTTTTGTAAAAACAAAGTTGCAGTTAATTAGAGAAAGGACACAACTGTGATGTTGTAGACGTTTTAATCACACTACACCATGTTACAAGAACTTCATAAATGTTGAAGTTGCTCTTTGAAAAACCAAGCTAGTTCAGTACTGTGTTTAACGTAAATAGTTTCCAAAATTTGCCATCTTAAGTTTGCTCACATGCTTGAGCCAAACGCGTACTCTGTCAATAATGAAACTTTGAAGGAATACTGTTTGCTGTATTATTTGTTGTTTTAGTATTTTTTTCAAAAGGAAAGGTCTTACTTAGCCATGTGCCATTCGATTAAAAGCAGCATATTGCACATACAATATATAGCGGAAATTCCCGTGTTGCGTTTTCATATCTCTTGAGTGTACATGCATTTTACCAATTACAAAATCCTTAATAATGCCTGGTTAATTGAACATAATAATGCTATTATTTCAAAGTTGACCTTTTTTTTTTAAAATAAGTAATCTAATTATTTCCTAGCTGTAATTTTAAATCGCCATTTTGCGTATGATTTATGAATACGAAAATAATCTATATATTTGTATTTATAAATGGTATTTTAACAGATAAATTAAATGTTTCATAGACGAATATCCCATCACTATCTAATATTAAGAGATGCGGCAATAAAGTGGCACTGGACTCAATCGAAAGTCGACCCGTGACCTTACAGTGACGTTGATGCTCAACTTGCAGATCTATGACATTACATACAGGTGACCTTGAAAAGTCCTTCGGACTTAACATGCAGGCACCCTTTGTTGGCTTTGGTACCCGGTAGTATAATAGCTTACGTCCCTTTCCGTTCTGCTGGCATTGTCCACGTGACCATGTGGCCTGATCAGTCCGCAATTTTTGAAAAAGCTGAGTTTATATATAAGCTATGGTATCAGATTCTTTGCTGATTTTTCCCAAAATGAGTCCTACTTGACAGCACCAGCACATCATCACAGTTGATCTGACTAAGTATATCACCACTCACATCTCACCAAATTAAAACCAATTACATTTGACATAAATGCCATTTCTTTAATAATTGATGCAATCTTTGCAAAATATAAATATCATTATTGATATAAATTTTCATAAAACTGTTTCTAATTTTACTTTCATTCAAGAGTTTAAGCATTGGAAATCATAGTTCGTTATTTAAGAAATTGAAAATAAAAAAAAATAAAAAAATGACAATTAAATTATTTACAACTATTACAAATTGAGAGCGAAATTATTATATCATATTTTAATCACGGCATTTTAGAAAGTGGTTCAGAGATGTCGGTTGAGATTACACTATTATTTCATATGTCAATCTGTGAACATGATAATGCGATTGACCAATAATGGCAAATCGTTTTATTTCTCTAAACATACGTTCAGAGTGCATACAATTTATGCGAATCTAAGGGAAAATTCACGCGATTATTTAACTTTAATTGTCAATTCAATAAATCCAGATAAATACAGGACTGAGAAGTTGACAGTGCATTATTAAAATGCACAATGAACTGTGCATTCTTTTATATAAAACTTGCATCTCGAATGAAAGTAGGATTTTTTAAATAGAGCGAGGTACGCTTTTACAAATCGCGTATATCATATAAATTGGAGAAAATAAACGTAAGATCATGTTTCTTCTACAAATCGGATCAGCTAACTATTCTCCGTGATCTAACGTGAGAGTGCTCGTCTCTTTTCAAATATTGTTTTATTGTTTCCCTTTTCTTTTCTTTTGTAAAGGCAAACTTCGAGGCGGTGAAAGTAGAGAAGATGTTTTGTATTTGATATTAAGTATAATTGTATACATAAAATATACACTTGTGAAGAACTAGATATATTTTTGTTTGATCTGGATAATGCCACTAACATTTAGTTTGAAAACATAGTGTCAGATTAAATATCAAAAAATTAATTATGTTCTATACGCGTGCACGTGACAAAGTCCGGGAATCTCATGCCACAAAATACTTTCATGTTATGTTCTCTAATTCGGATAATTAATGGTTATTAAAAAAACACACGCAAATAACATATTTCAGTGTCAAATTAAACGTACAATTAAAATGTGTTTTTTTTGTAGTTTTTTTGAACTACATATTATTAGTCAATAAGCATTGTATCCCACAAGACGGCGCTTACGCACTCATCTGTGTACTTCCGCTCAAAGAATTATGGGATTTCTTTAAAACCTGACTATTTCGACTGATCATTCATTTTTTTTTAGTTTAAACAAAAAAAAATTCTAAGTTATCTACTCATGATAAATTGCTTCATTATTTAAAACAGTAAAAGTTACATATATTCACGAAATAGAGTCTTAAACATGTATATAGTAAAGTAAAATAGTCCCCACCTCTTTACTGCTACACTAACGTAAATTAGTTAGTGATGTGCCAAAGAATACAGGTCAGTGCGACGATAGTCACGTGACCGGTGATACAATGATCAATAAGGTATCATTTGGGCAGTTCATTGTATTTGAAATTTACCCATGCTTCTTCACTCAGTCTCTATTTTCCGCGCTGTTTTACGTCAACGTGGCGTCAGTTAGATTTTAAAACCGTGACGTCGACACAATTCTACAAGTAGATGGAGATCTCAAACGATTGGGCTGAAGATTGTAGATTCAAACATAGTTATACGATGTAATAAAATGTATTCAAGCTTACCGTGGTATTGAAGAAACGTGGACAAACGTCAGCAATTATGAACTGAAATATATTTGTCACCAATTATTTACCATTTATCAGGCGTTTGCACCATCAGGAACTGAGACCCAACAACTTTTACTACGTCATCAGTACAACACAAAGTAGTGCGACCCCCTAACTATTACTACATCAGCAAATTACCTGAAAGTAGTGCGACCCCACAACTATTACTACATCAGCATATTACCTCAAAGTAGTGCGACCCCACAACTATTACGACTATTTATTTGATTTTGAAACATATCTAGAAACATTATGCTCAAAACAATTAAGAAGTGGTATAACAAAAATAAGATTATCCGCTCATTGTTTAAGAATAGAAACAGGGAGATACTCAAGAGGGAGAACAGAGAGAAACGAAAGAGTGTGCGTAATAATTTGTAACACTAACGATATTGAAGACGAGTACCATTTTATTTTGAACTGTACTACTTACTCTAACATTAGAAACAAATACATTCCTAAATATTACACAACTAGACCATGCATGTTTAAATTTGTGGAATTGTTGTAGTCATTAAACAAAAAAAATACCAGGCCTGCCAAATCTCCGGATAAAATCCGGATTTTTCAGTAGCTCTCCGGATCTCCGGATTAAAGTGTACAATCTCCGGATTTTTCATCAAAGCAAATTGTTCATGATTTAACAGCTATATTTTCACAGTTTATCAGCTATTTCTCGAATAGGTCCTGTTAACTCCCAAGTCAGAGGAGTATTTACAATGTCGAATCAATCGGGGTCATCCGTGTAATACACAATTAACAGCTAAGGACATAGTTAGTTCCTTCAGTGACATAACGACATGTGCAATAGCAGCAATATATCTGTGGCTTATTTAATTGGTCAAGTTAATTGAAATAGCAAGTAGGAAGAACTAACAACTCCTTGTGTGTGGTATCACTATAAAAGCTACTGCCATGTACGATGTTTATAATTTGTTTAAGAGTTATGAAGACTGTATTTGCATTTAGCACGTATCTGTGTGGTAAAGTAAGTGTACTTTCATGGAAAAAACAGTTGTGTAAGACATTTAACCAAGTCTTTCTAATCGAATTATGCAGTCCTCTCTAAAACACAACTATTTGTGTGCATGTTGAAGTATGCTAATCTATTATTTTCTATAAATATCAAACAATGCATCAACTTGTATTAATTGCATAAATAATTTAAATTTGCGCTTTAAAAAAAATCAAGGCAAAAATCAAGTCGCGCGCCCCAAATTTCCATTTAAAAATGTTCTTCGCGCGCTTTAAATCTTAAATTTTAAAAAGCTCAGTATTTTCTGCGAAAAAGTTTTGGCACGCCTGACAGATTATTCTTAGTTAAATAAATTCATTTCCGATGCACTTGTATTAAGGCTATCTGTATCCAGTTCAAAAGACTAATAAAAACTAGATACATCCTCGTTTATCATTGACATACCATAATATGTGTATTGTTTTTGGTTAAATATGTATGAAGCAACGAAAAACGTAATGATTATCTTATTGTATATGCAATGTTAAAATATGTCACGTGCGTGTATATTATAATTGTCATATATTTGTATTGATGAAAACCTGTAATAGTTTAAGTGAATAGAAGTATCTATCTATCTATCTAGCATTATTATGATGGTAGTAATTCTATATAATTCAATAATACTATTTGATAATGTCTGCATTATTTTGATTTTAATTCGTTCCGCTATTTAATAAAACAATGCGATTAAAAGTATACCTCACATATATGTTCCATAATTTATTACATAGACAAAAGAACAAACATGTTTATTAAAAGGAAAATATGCGCTGGGCCTATGTAAATTATTCATAAAAATGAAAATGAACCTTCTCAAAGTCATCTTGATAGGACAAATACTCAAAAGGTGGAGTCGAAACGGCACACGTGACCCATAACTCAGCACTTTGTGAACTGAATTAGTGCAATGTAACGCTTTGTTGATTCGTCATGTAATACTGTTTTGTATATTAATATTATTTTATGATGTATTCATATCCCCTGTGAAGATTAAACTTGTCACGTTTAAATTTGCAAACCGAATTGATCCAGGCCAGAAACTGCATTTTGTCTGCATTCATATTGATGCCATTCGAAACCCTTTTCGCAATGAGCAACATTGTCGAGAAATCTGAAACTATCCGAAAACAAAACGATTCCTCTTTGGTTAAAATAAAACTGTAATCGAATAACTCCTTTTGCCGTGTCATCAATCGTTAGACTTTCTATTTAATGCGAAGTCAAATGTTTGAAAATTAAAGATTAATGTTAACTCCCATTGACATTAGAAATTATATGGTTTGATTAATATTTGAAACTGATCATTATAATTGCATTTATTTGTCTGTGACAGAGCGCGTTCTATTTCAGAATGTCTGTAGTCTTTTGTCCGGGGCACTTGACGTCTTGACTCGTCCCGTTGTATCATGTGTTTGTATGCATCTCTCATTCATTATAGATGTAAAGAATAGATATCGCTCCAGCAGACGATACACGTCGTAGAGAACGTCTGCAGAGACTCGGATACATACATGCTGTACAACGCGTCTGTCAGACTCGAATCAATTAAAATAGTATTTTCTTTATTCTTTTTGTGTTAAAATGTCTGCAAATTAAATTACGAAACCAAATAATACTTGTTAAATAATGGAATTTTAGATTCAAAATAGTGTCCCAATCATGCCAAATTTCAATAAACATAACCTTTTTTTTTTTTAAACAACACTGCCTATAAAGCGTAGTTTTAGCGGGGGTTGGGGAAGGGGGGGGTGGAATGGGGTGGGAGTGGGTTGTTTCTTAATCCAGTTTATTCTGCTGTACTTTTCAAATGCTCATTTTTCATATATTGAACTATTATATTCATTAAAATATACTGTATACAGCATTGAGTTATGCTGACCAAAAAATCCTAGAAACGATTAATTATAGAATGACCTCCTTAATATAGGGAAGGCTTCTGTATGGGGTTAAATAGCGCTTTGTTGGACCTCATGTTCACACGTGTGAAGAATCCGGCCGCATTCTTCACAGAATTCGAACGCATTTTTCATATTACCCGCGAATTTGCGTTTACCATCTATTTATCATGTACCACGAAATGCATTTTTCCACTCACATAAAATTCCATAAAAAGATGACAAACTGTAGCCAAAATGCATTGTTCACATGCATTTCAATTAATAGCTATTTTTGTGAAGTTATAGAAATTGTAGCAAAAGTAAACTTTAATATGATAAACATTAACAATCAAATAGATATATGTCTGTCCTTCCGTCCATCCGTCCTTCCGTCCCATTACGTGGTCCGAGTATTAGCTTTCATACCCCATCCAACCCCTTCTCCAAGAAGGAAAACGGGGTTGGCTGGGGTATGAAATAAAACCTTAATTCCGGCTTAAAATATTTGCATATTGTACAATTAGAACATTTAATAGGTACTATTAAACAAGTTATCGCATTTTATTCAGTAATAAATGTTTAAACATGTTTTATTGTCGAAATATCCATTATAAAATCCTGCTTATATAAGCTTTCCCATCGCTTAATATAATTAAGACGGGACAACGTAATGGTCCGTCCTTTCGCCTGTTTGTCTGTCTGTCTGTCTGCCTGCCTGCCTTCCTGCCTGCCTGCCTACCCGCCCGCCCGCCAGCCCGCCCGCCCGCCATACCGCACGCCCGTCCGTCCCGTCCGTCCTTCCTTCCGTCCGTCCGTCTGTCTGTGTCTGGTCAGTCAATCGGCATCTCTTTTCATCACCCATTGTCGGAGCATCAAAGAAGTTTGCATGAGCACATGCGTCTACGGGTTTCAACTTCCTTCGCAGAGTTGTCTTTTCTTATATGTAAAAAGGGCCTTCGGGCAACTAGACTGCTACACAACCGCCAATTTAAATTGACGCTTGTTTGAGTGCAACGGGACATGCGCAGTTAAGCAGTCTATCGGACATTTCGACCAAGGTAGACCCATAAGCCAGAGAGTTTCCAGACGTGAAACGTTTTGACCACAGCGGGGCTCAAACTCATGGTGGTGATTGGAAAGTCATTACAAACTAGCGGTCTAAATGTTTCTTTACACAAGTGTGAAAAATGCGTTTCTGTTAAAAATCGCTAAGAAAAAAACACGAACGCATTTGTCACTTTTGCAAAATGTGAAGAATCCGACCGTAATAATCTTTTCGTCAAATAACATCGGTGTTTACTTGTAACAGTGAGGACAATGCTCAACTGTATAGTACTGTCACACTCGAAGACTATACGCCGTAGACACATACCTCCATACAGACAGAGGGTCGACTAACATAGCACTACCATTAATACTCTAAACAGCAAGCAACATTTTCTGAAGTCTGATGTGACCCGCCACATAGGTTCATGTAAACTACTTTTCTGAAGTCTTGATGTGACCCGCCACATATGTTCATGTAAACTAATTTTCTGAAGTCTGATGTGACCCGCCACATAGGTTCATGTAAACTACTTTTCTGAAGTCTGATGTGACCCGCCACATAGGTTCATGTAAACTACTTTTCTGAAGTCTGATGTGACCCGCCATATAGCTTCATGTAAACTAATTTTATGAAGTCTGATGTGACCCGTCACATAGGTTCATGTAAAATAATTTTATGAAGGCTGATGTGTACCCGTTTAAACAAGATGTTCATATCAAAGATTTGATGGTCGACCTCGTTTTCAACAGGTTGTGATGTCGTTCACTTTAGTACATGTTCGTGAAAAGTGAGGAAGCCAGAGTAAAATCCACAGATAGTTGTGAAAGTCGAGGATTATGTACTTTTATGTTTAATCCCACCAAAATTGCCTTTAAAAAGAAACAACAGAACTCTAATAATACTTAATAATTTCAAGTTTACATGTTTACACTTTTATCTAGACAATGCTACACTTGAATAATAAATACACACTTTATACACTATGCGTATGTCATAATCAAGGTCAAATGCGTATTGATTAATTCACATATTTTGGTAAGTATGCATTTTTCATTCAAGATAAAAGTGTTAACATATTTAAGCTGCATGTACAACTATTCAGGATAACCTGAGTTCTATTTTGTTTTTTGTTTTTAAATATAATCTAAATGTGTCTTATAACAAAGAATAAACAGACATTGCGGTGTCGTGGTTAGCGTTGACTTGGGATCTGGCGTGTTTCCTGACCACTTTACAAAATTAATCAGGAAGTTCGTCAGAAAAGGGTACGACCCTTTAGCATTACAGCGCACTGCATGTTTAGTGATTGACCCCTCTACGGTTAGTCATTTCTCTTGTGCGATGACTGGACAACCTCTTGGGACTCTATGATTGCACCTACCGAAACCCCGACCAAGGGAGGTACGTGCATGAGCTTTCGTCCCTCGGGTTTTCTGGTCGTATCCTAGATTGGTTTTCTCTTTGGCTGCAACTGCTGTGTTTGTTCAGTACAATCCTGGATACATCCTGAGATGTTTCTTATTTTGTATTTTATATAGATTTACAGCAACATCTTAGTGTTTCTTTTGTTCGTTTTTCTGGATGTGGACATTATTGTTAGAGAATTCTTTTTAATGGGATGTAGTTGTGTTTACAATGTCTTGATGCTGACGACAGGATAATAGCGGTGATTGTGTACACATAAAATCTATTCAAGCTAACATGTAGGCCTTATTGCCTACTGACCGTTCCAAGTCGGTTACCCTGTATCACCACCCTTTCTGTTGTATTTTGTATTTTTCATTGTATAATTAATTAAATATTGCTCCTTGTTTGCAGTACAGTCCGGACCCTATATCCAATTTTTTAACCTTATCTTTGTGAAGTTAAACAGTTTATATTCTTGTTCTGTACAGTTGATGATAATATTTATGTTTTCAGTGTGAACAAATACTTAACTGTTTTATTTTAATTATGAAACGATTAATTATGAGACGATTAAATCCTTAATCATTACATTTTGCGACGTATACGTATACCGCCGCGAATTTAACAATGTTTAGATAAAATACTGATTCTGATTGGATGACAGATAACACTGAACGACGTCATAGTAACGTCAACTAATTCAAGATGGCGATCAGAATGGAATGACTTTCGACCGTTTTAAACAGCTTTAGATGCGTAAATGCGTTAGAATAGTATTTACACGTCTATCACGTCGCCATTAAGCAACATTTACGACCTTTCGACGGTCGATATACCGTCCGAAAATTAAAAATACAGACTATTTAACCTCATATTAATGAAAAAGTATGAAAAAATACACACTTGTTATAAATTAGGTCGATCTCGCGATCATACGCGTTCATCCCATTCATGAATGAATGAATGGTGTTTTACGGCACGTCGACACATAAATAGGTCATATTGTGCGAAAAAACTGATGAAAGATGAAGAAATGAATTACTTCATTCATTCATTCATCCCATCCATAGTAATCTCCTTCACCAAAGGTTTATAAAAACGTTATGACGTCAGTGCTGAAGTATTTTTGTTGGAGGAAATAATATATATATAGATGTATATATATAAATATATGGAATATTTGAACTTTCATCATTTTACATGAACCTATGCGTGGTTCACTTCCTCTACACGAGCCCTGCTGCAATTCATAATTCATAATTCCATGAAAGTTTAAAACGTGACTAATTAGGTATTCTTTAATTCAAGTATTTCGTGACACAATGAAAGGGTGGGGTCTGAATTCGACATAATGATCATGTCAAAAATGTGTAATATACACATAGCTGCAATCGGATGAGAAACGAAATTGGATCCGAAAAAAATGAATCCTCCAAGACAAGAAACAACATTTCGAATAACGGAACACTTGAAATACTGATTAAACACACTTTTCTTATTATCAGTTTTAAGATTTAAGTTCGTCATATTTGAGATATCAAAGAAAGAGAAACTAAATAAATGCAGTGTGCTCACTAATGCATGGGTGGTGATATTGTAAAAAAAATAAAGACAAACATTGACATAAAAGGTGGAGAATCAATTTCTTGTAAACCATAGCTCAATAGCAGATATGTTCTTTTCGTGATGCACGCCTACACAGTATTCGTTGATGTTCAGTCAAATTTGAGCTCTACGGAAGTGTTTAAAGTAAAATAATAGTGATAAAACAAAAATAATTTTACCATGACAATATTGATTATTTCAAACCTCGATCCTCCCATTAGTTTTTTTTGCATTATCTGCATACACTTAATAATCACTATTTAAATAATGTAAGGCAAATTATTTGCATATTGCCAAAAGTTGATTATACTGCACCAATACCACATTTAAGCCTATGGCAGAATAACGATGAAACATTGAAAACTCAAAAATGCATTACATTTAATTGAATTCGATGCAAGCAGGTGATACTAGAATTCTACATCGAGGTGCTAGTTTTTATTTGTTTTCTGGTTAAATGGGCGGAGGTATTTTATACCTTAGAACTACACACACGTACGCACGCACGCACGCACGCACGCACGAGAAACAAACACACAAATCAACAAAATAACTTCATTTGAACGTTTATTGTGAAGATGATAAATAAATGTTGATATATGTGAACATTGACAAATGTATATAATGAATAATAACTGAACAATCCTTTTAAATAAAAACATTACATACTGTATAAATAACACACATTAATTCACTAACACCGTCTCCCATTTGCAGTTAATGTTTCTTTATCAGAAAACACATGTTTTTTTATAACAATTATGCATATTACGTCTCGTTATCCCGAACTTTAACAATTAAATTATGTGCCGTAGAAATAAAAAATAATATTTCAACAATCAGATTTTGAAGGCCAAAAACAAAATTTTGTTATGTCATAGATTTCTTATCAATATCGTAACAATAACAAGCATACTTGTTAAAACCATTCCAAAAAACAACTTGTTAGTCTCCGATACAACTTGAAGTTTTCTCTACCTCTTTAGTGGGAAAAGGTTTGCCGCTCCAAAATGGATACATACTGTACGGCGATACTTTGTCTGCCGTTGAACCCATCGGATTGTATCCTAAGGCAGAGCCCATTGAGAACCCCGGTAGTAGGTGAGGGTAAGGCATTGCTAGTGCAAGCCCACGACTGGCGGCTCCTCCCCAAGCATAGCGTATGGAATTTAATGTATTTGCAGCACTGAGAGAGGAGATAGGCGAAAAGGCAGATTTGAATACTTGGTTTTGTAGTGGGTTACACAGAGATGGGTGGGATGCACCATTATATATTACATTCGCATGTTTCTCTTCCTCGCGTTGTGTATTCAATAGTTGTTCAATGGCTTGTACGGTGTCCCCTCCACAACCTTGTAGTATTAATTCTAAAACGTTTCTTTTCTTATATGGAAATATTCTGCACAACATGTCCAAAGGTTGCGGTTTCTTTGATGAATTTTGGGCTAGATTCAAAACCCAGTTTTCTGCAAGTCTACTGTTCCTTTCATTGTATAATGCAGCAATGTCGTCCGAGAATGTAGGTGTAGGCTGGCTATTCGGCGATGTTCGGATGTTGTCATTGGTCCGTCTATCGTCGGAATATGCTGGAGAAAGTGATCTTGAGTCATCAGAAGAGGGTGACAGTCGACCGCTATCGTCTTTCTTGTGTTCTATTCTTTGTCTTTTTGGAGCTGTAGATATACATATATTTGGTATAGTTATGATGTTTTGATATTGTCTACTTTACAATGTGATATATGTAACGTAAACTTTGTACTATTCTGCTTGTTAACATTAGACGTCTTTACCCTCAACAAACAATGTTTTCTTTTGAGAATTTGGTTAACAATTATTTATTATAGATACGTTACCTGTATTATTTGCTTGGTTTATGTGTTTATTATGTGTTTTTTCATTTCAATTTCAATGAGTAGGGTAGAAGTTCCTACACGGATATGTATATTTTGATTGTAAACAAACAGACGCAAAAAACTAATAAACGATGATAAATTAAGTTATGGGTAAGATGCCATTCATTAAACGTGTTATGTTAAAAGGATAATCTTGTTATTGCACTTAACTTATATTTCCATCTGTAATTGTGTAATAGCTGGACCTTTGTTTTAAGGCTGACACTACTAATTAAGTGCGCATGCTGTAATTATGTGTCGCCAGAGTCTCATTTCGACTGTCTCTACCACAATACTGCTCGACTTATCACCTTTCATCGTTTGTTTCCTTAACCATTTTAAATCAGCTTAAGTCAACCTTAGCGATACACTTTCCATGGCTTTTACTTTCAAAATACATTGCACCGGCTCACCGCGCAACGGTGTCTTGTTAGGAATGATAAACGCAATTTAAGCAGGTACAATTCAGAGAGAATTCGTTTCGTTAATAAAATATTCAGAGAGCACAATTTATGAAAATGTAAAGTGCTACCAGGATTTTTTTATTTTGTTTTTGTATACAATTTTGCATTATGTTGACACCGTGTACGTTTCACTATCACTGTCAAATTTATATGTCTTTGTTGTAATCGTCACTGGAATTATCTTAATAAACTTATTTATTTATACAATACACAATATAATTATGCACTAGCTATATATTAAATGAAGTTTTTGAAAAAGGAACACACTTGTTTATGCAGAAACTCAAACCATTCATTATATAAATATAATTGTAAAACAGTTATCACAGAAAATTAAAATACGATGCCGTGTTTAAAGTGTCCTATTTAAATTAACCTCGTTTTACCTATTTGTGTAAGGGTTTAATTAAATAATAGTAGATATCAAATAATAACATGAGGTATTTTCATTTAAAATTAATTAAATAATATTGATATTTAATATCATAAAGAGTATATAAGAATATTATACAGCACATTAAGGGATATTTGCATACATTTAATAAATTCTTAAGGAATTTAAATTAGAGCACATTTTGCTGCTGTTGCGACAGGTACAACTAGTAACGCCCTAAGGGAACCAACAACACAGTTACAAGAAATGTTACAGTTTTTGGTTATAAAATAAATTAAACACACGAAGACGCTATAAAAGCAAATACAAAAGTCAAACAGGAAATGTTGTATTTTCCTAAAACGCAGTCAACCAAAACCACACGCGCATTTAAAATAAACAACAACGACAAGGAAAATAATTATTTAGAATTAAAGTAAGTACAACCAAAACATATGAGTCGACCTCTTGATGTACCGCATTGGAACGGTCAGTGGCAAACAAGTGTGTATAAAGACTACAAACCAAGCACTGGAGGATCGTGCAAAATAATAAACAGGTATTAAATTCAAAGCATAGGAATACATAAACCATCATCGCGTGACGGCTTACTTTATGCAAATATTTTTATATCAGTCATAAAAAGGTACGGTGGAATTTTAACAAGATACCCAACCGTTACGTAATGAAGATGTTCACACTTAACAATCAGTAATCTTACCAGGAGATGAGTCCCTGTCGTCTAAATCGTTTCCAGCTTTTGCAGCTGCCATTGCCTTGGACGCATCTGGGTACAAGTTGGCACATTCAGGGTTGACTTGTAAGAGTCCGGCTGGACCATACAATAAACCGATCTCCCTTGCCTCATTCTCTTCTTGAGCTTGCTGTCTTCTTAGCGCCACTTGTGCTGCCATCACTCGTTGACGCTCAGCGATTAGGGTACACTTGGCACACATGCAGTCTCTCCAGCGACAATATCTCTTGTGACCCTTAAGTGCCGACACGACGCCGTGGTTCCTGCAGCGAGCACATTTTGGTGTCCGGGGATATCTGTCTGAAGCTGATCGTATGAAGACGGCATCGCTGCTGTAGTTTGTGTTGCCCTCTGATCCGCCTTTCTCTTCATCGGACGAAGATGACATGTTTTAACTGGATGTTTCTACCAATGTCCAGCAAGTCTTTATCTACACACGGATTATCAAATGCTGCTCAACTGTATCAATACAGCGTACTGTTCCTCTCAACACTTGTGTTCAAAACCAACAATCAGTTCTCGTTTAAGATAAACAAACTATTAAAAAGCTATAAACTCCTATTATGTCTTTTATCTGTTACGTGTATTACGGATTGTACAACAGAAGGAAATAAATGAACTTCTCATCCACTCTATTTAACCACACGTCTCTTCATGGGCGTCAAATCATTTTATGATTTCCACAATATTAACTACCCATTTCTAATAAGCGATATGACAGAAGTCACCGTTAAGTCCCACCCATAATATTCAATCATTGCCAGTATTTACTTTCTTAACGCTATTTGCATTCATGAACGACTATATTATTTGTCAACACTATCTAATCAGCCAGTCATTTACGACGTTGGCAGCCAATAGCGGCGCGCTCGACAGATACCCGTGTATGGGCTCTCAACGGTATTATATTTCATTGTGAGCAAACTGCCTTTATGCGTGCCCGTCAGCTTGAAACTATTAACTATTTGTGGAAAAATATCTCTGGTCAATAAAATGTACCAGAAAGGATAACGGTATTTAAGAGAAGAAAAACGTGTTTGCTCTATATAATGGGTGATTTATACGGCTTTGTAGAATAACCAAAAGGAGAGCTATCATTTACGAACAAAACAACTTTATTCATTCCGTCGTTTTTTAAATATATAAACTGTGTATTTTATTTTCATATACATTTCAAGTAATAAACACAACAAGCATACGGCCTGAAGTTTAAGATGATTTGTTTATTATAAAGTATATATACAAAGAAAAATATTATAGCCAATGTAATAATGTTTTAAATATTGCTTACACATAATAATAAAACGTCCGTTAAGGGTACCACACATCCACACACTTTTAAAATGATAATGAAAAAACATATTTATTACATTTCTATGAGTGAAAGACTGGGATTTCTCAGTGAAAGAATATTCATAATCGCTAAATATTAATAACTAACTCCGAACACAAAAATAACTAACTGTGACGTCGAGTTATGACGTCAATAAAGTAGTGCTGACGTCGACGTCATCCACCGATAACGTTTAATAAGCAAATAGTTTAGGTTAAACTTATACATACACTGATTTAAAATGTAATAAATAGATTATTCAACTGCTGGGTTCGATTATATGGAAATCCTTCACTCAATGGAAGTAGTGTTTTGTTTTTCACTCACTCGCGTGCGCTCTTCGTGAAAAGAACAACACGTCTAGCATCTCGTGAAGGATTTCCCTATAATCGATTCCAGCAGTTAAATAATCTCTATATTTTATCAAAGTATTTTTTTTATCCATAAGTGACAAAGGGGAAATACATTTACTCGCATTGGAGTAATCACTAGTAGCAATGTAAAATATCGAGATTTATTTTTCAGACGAATTCTAATTGTTCCTGCCATGGCATGCATATGGAGTAAATATAAATCAACGGGAGTTTTGCACGATTACGAATCATCATTGTTGTTATTATCTACTGGTTCTTTGGGATAATCAAACCCAATCTTTTTTTTTAAAAGTAGAATACCGCTTAAACGGGTGCTAGTGGGCGTGAGAGGTGTGAAATTATATCTCCTCTCATGAACAGACAGACTCATAAAACCGAGTCTACTACTTCTCTCACTTGTTTGTGTTTTTTGCTTCCCTTTTTCAGTATTTATTCAAAGCAGAATGACATTCAAAGAAACGCAATACTGGTAGTAAAATTACCAGCGTAAAAACGTGTGTGACATATGGCTAAGGAAGACTGCGGCACGGACATTAACAGAAAGCTGATGCTAAGAGTGATATAGGAAAGTGAGAACTGAATTATATTTGCACATCTTTCACATTTTCCTGATGTTACGTCTAATAGAACAAGGTGGTATAAAACTATTCTATATAATAGTCTGCTTTTACTCTAGTGGCAACATACCCCAAAAAGCATTACCGTGACATTGTAAAATAATCTGGAATAAACGGTAAGAAAACAATGCCCAGGAGTACAATTACGGGTGTGCTCAAATAACCACAGCAGTTGTAGCAGAACAATCAGTAGGGTGCTATCAGCAGAGAGTACGAAGGGCATCCATCATGTGATCAAATAAAGGATTCAGCTTGAAACTATTTATAAATATAAAGGGTTCTTCCTAAAATAGATATGAAAGTCCAACAGGCGCCGATTTCACCAACAATTCCTTAAGTTTTACTTAAATACTTACCAAAATACTTAACTTAGTCACTAAGTAAAACTTAGCAGAAATGCGTTTCACTAACATAAATTAAGTTTCTACTTAAGAACTTAGCTAAGTAAAAACTTAAAAATTAGTTAAATATAGACTGGGAATTTATCTATTCTGCAAACAGTGTAAATAAAGTACATGCAGTTTTTATGAATCCAGTTAAAAATCATGATCTCCTAGATGCTTGCAAAATATCATAGCAACCAATCACCACAAACGCATGGTAACTGCTTCTTTTCTGATTAACAGATTTGATAAAACAAAGCATTTTAACTGTATCTGACATTTGTTTTATGTATTAAGTGACACTGCAGACACAGTTGTGTACATGTGTCTCGTTTATGGACATGAACGTGTGAAAAATGTTGAAGTAAATAGAAGAAATATATCGTCTATGGGACTTCAAATTGTAATTTTCGCTTGACGAAATTCCGTAGACAAATTTCTAAAAGCAAAAGATTCATGTAAAATTGATACCAAATGATAGAAAAGTGATGATTTGTGCATTGAAATTAAATTACTTTTAAGTTTTAACAATGTTTTAAGCATATTTCGTCCATTTTTTGCTGTTTACTTAGTGGTAAGTCACCTCCTACTCTGACTTAGAAAAAGTATTTTATTTAAATTTAAGCTTTTACTTAATGAAATTGGTGCATATCATTTTTGAAAATAATGTACTTTAGCATTTTGCTTCATCAATGATACAGTATCTACTGCGTAAAAATCAGTAGAATTAACCCCTGTAATTAGCTCATTCTTACAACTTACGAACATAATAGCATATTAAAAAAAGTTGATTATGAATAATGTGTAATTAGTGGCAAACAGAAGACTATGCCATTGCTACAAAGTATTTTGTGTTTTTTAATACACTCTTGAAGAAAGGTGTACTAAAAGGACATGAAAATTAGTATGAAACGCCACTGCTTGCGAATATATGATTCTTTTCCTTTTTATTATCGCAGACACTCATATAAGAATGTATTCGTGCCGATTAAAAGCATGGGATTTGTCACGGGTTCTTAAAATACCTGTGATTGAATATTCGTAAAATTAATAATTATGAGTTGGTAACTCTTATTTCAACCCTCCAGTTGTTGGGTTTGGTCTGGCTGGTTAAAGCCGTTTATACTGTATCTAAACTTTAAACTCTAATTTACGCTGGAACCACAAAGGTTGTTTTCTGCCAACACTCAAGCGGCATCTTAAACTACACAGACGTCAAAGTGACATCAAAGTTACTGAGCAATGTCATAATGAACACGAATGAGGGATTCTATCTCCCCAGCATGATAGGCAGTGAACCTCTTTATGCCCGGTTACCACACTGGTCATTATTTAAATTTATATTATTTTTTAAAGTACACACAATTGCAAGTTGATTTATCAGTGACACGGTGGGGAAATATATACTAGCGGGACTCGTCCGTTTTGTTTTAGGTCGTATTCAAACCTAAAATTCAGATATTACTACTACTTGTTTGCTTAGTCGGACATGTTTTACTTAGATTCTCCGATTTCGGATTTAAATTGATATATATATATATATACATGTATATGTATGTATTATATATTTACGAAATCTACGAAAAACCGTCTTACTTCACTGACATGACTTTTATACTTAATGGTTATTGAAAATACTCACTGCTCATTAGCAATTGAGGAGATTTTGAGTGTGTTTTTTTTATTGTTTTTTTTTACCCAAAACGTTTTAATTTGAAACCTCTGTTTTCATTTACATTTTATATTCAATTTATAATATTTTTTATCTACTAGAATGTCACTCATGGTTAGGTGCACGCCACAACAATTTTAGATTTGCGGATCCATCAATAGACGATTTCAGTTTGATAAACGGTAATAGTAGTAAGATTTGCATTAAAAACACAACACTGGCGCATGCAGTCTGGTTTGTGAAAGGGCATGCAAGACGTGTTCTATTTACACTTCATATTCTTTATCCTGTAAACTGATACATAACAGGAAGAATGTGATAACCATATCATTAACACTAAGATCTTGATATTTAGATACAATTATTTACACACCCACTCTCTGATTGCGGGTCACATCATATACCACGCATTACGTGGTCCCGCCTTAATTCCATTAAGCTACTGGAAAGCTTATATTAGCAGGATTTTATAACGGAGATTTCGACAGTAAAATATATTTAAAAAACATTTTTTACTGAAAAAATGCGATAACTTGTTTTAAAATTACATATTAAATGTTTTAATTTTACAATATGCAAACTTTCTAAGCCGAAATGACGTTTTTATTTCATACTCCAGCCAACCCCGTTTTCCCTTCTTGGAGCAGTGGTTGGACGGGGTATGAAAGTTAATAGTCGGACCACGTAATGGTAAACAACCGCATAACTCCTATTAAAAAATAACGAATACTATATATTAACCGAGTACTCAAATGCCAAATTGTCGGAAACAATCAGATTTATTCCGTAGTAGTTTCGTATAATATTTTAACATTGTATGATTTAAAAAAGGTTGCGTTATTCAAGGCTCGAACCCTGTATACACATAGTAGACGATGCCGCTTTAACTGACTGAACCGTTTAACACTGCACGCTATATTGTATTAATGCATGCTTTTGACGATAAATGAAACTATTTTTTATTTTATTTCATATAATTAAAATAATGTTGCTTTTCAGTTTGGCCAAACAAACTATTAAATACGGATAAGGGAGATCCTTTGGAAGCAACAAAGCCAATGGACCAACAAAAATAACACTACTGATTCGTAGCACGGGGAGAAGTTTACAGCCGCCACACTGCACTAAACGAACGCTATTGTGAATGTTAATAAATACTGATATGGGAGATCCTTTGGAAGCAACAAATCCAACCAAAAATAACACAAGACGCTGACGTCAGCGTCTTAGGGTTGTCGCTGAACATGTTATGAGTTTTTTTTAAAAAGACTTGTAATGATGACGTAGCGAATTGTATCCCGTATTGAAAATGCATATACGCCAAATAAGGGACATGGCCAAATAGTTTATCAACCGCAAATCGATTTCGTCGTGTTAATGTGTATATCATATTTAAACAAGACCTCGATTTCGATAAATTGTATATTTTATTACAATTTTATACTATTAAAACACTATTCATGTTGCATAATTGATATAGAATAGCGTAAACGCGAATAAATTGTTACATGTTTCACGAAACTATTTACTTTGCACGCGATAGTTATATAACGCATCATAAATCATCATATTAAAGGGATATCGTGCATTGCAAACATAACAATTAAACAGGAACGTAATTCTAGAGGTGTATATAAATAAGACTTAATAGGGCATTTTATATAATTTATAACTCCATGCTTTGCATATCTAACACAATAAATAGCATTCTTATTCATAAATTACTCCGAAAGCCTTAGAATAGTATTAATCAGTTTGAAACTTAATTAGACTTACGTCCAAGGTTAGTGCCATGTTTTCCTTTAAGTGTAACCATTCTTGTCTTTCTTATCTGAAAGGTTAACCATACTGTTATCTACTGTAATTACGAATTTCAAACCCACAGTGTAACCTTAAACCGAGCTATTACACCTATATTTTACATATGATTTCCCTATCAGCAAAATCTGTAATATTCCTATTCAAGTCAAGTAACAAATTTTGTAAGTTAAACGTTGATTGATTGTATTTTAATAATATACTGAAACAAATTTCTCGCAAAATGCCTTCGAAAAGTGGTAGTTTGCAACAGTATTAAGGCGGTTAGACCGCCTGCTATCTTTTAATCAACGCACCCCACATGTCATTGTAATGGCGGAGTGTTTATTGCTGTGATCTTTACAAGGTGTTTTCATTTTGTGTACATATCGACCCAAGTAATTGTGCAGCGAAAAGCGAAAGAAACCCTAAACAAAACGTCAAAGGGGGCCAGGAAATAGGAGACTATTAAAGGCCGTTATATAGGGTTAAGAAGTCCAACCTACCCCAAACATGGGTAATAAGGTAATATCTAGGTATTGTAGTGACATAAACACATTTATCATGATTTTGAATAATTTATTTTCTGTATTAGTCAAATGTGTATGTCCCTGGATTTTTTTATCTAACCAATGTAATATTTTAAACAGGTCCAACGTACTTTAAAGTGCATTCCTCAAGAATATCTCGAGGTCAGGAGCCCTGATTTAAAGAAACTAACTCTCCAAATAATGGCAAAATTGCACTACAAAACCGTTTTTCGAAACTCTAGCCAGGTGTTCCGGTTATATAAGGATGTATATGTGCCGATTGAAAGCATAGGTTTATTCAAGGGTATTTAAAATGCCTTGACTGAATATGCGTAAAAAGAATTATGAGTTGATAACTCTTAATCCGACGCTCCTGTTTTGGTGTTAGGTCTGACTTGTTAAAGCGGTTTATATTTTGTCTGGTTTATATTTTGTCCGGTTTATATTTTGTCTATAGAGTTTGGATTCTGTAAATAGGTACATTATATATTTACCTCATCGTCAGTAAATTAAGAATGAGTATACATATGTTGTAGAATTTGGCTGTTGTTGGCGAGATAGCTTCTTTCAAAATGACAAATAATGATATTTTCTATTCTAAAGGGCCTATTGTTTGGGGCGCTTGTTTTAGCCAAAGGTTTTTGGACTTTTCAGACAAAGTACAAATACTTTACTTTTCCAAATCGGTTGAGAAATAAAAAAAATATGCGCGAAAGCTGTTTTTGATGGGGCATTTTCAAAGCAATATTCCGCTGCATGAAAAATTTGAAAACATATTATTTTTAGGATTTTTTTTATCCAAAAACGTTTTTAAATTGTTGGACATTCGTAAATTAAGACACCGTGAACGTTTTATAGCAAAATATGAAGGCTAACTGAAAGATAGTTGAAATGTCTTGATTTTCTGCTGTCCCACCAACAAAGAATTTGCATGGGAAAAGTCCAATAAAAAATCTTTTGGGTTGTAAAATATTTATTTCTCAATCGATTTTCAAAAACTAAGGTATTTTTATTTACCACTAAAAATACCAGTTCTAATGATACATAACTGATGTACGTATTATTTAAATTGCTCAGTGCTACTGCTGACAAACCTTTGGGTGAAACATTCGCCCCGAACAATAAACATAATGTACAATGAAATACGTGACATGCTGCACAGTGACATGTGCTATCCTAGATATGCACTTAGAATATTCTATGCATTTTATGCCCAATTCAATTAAAAAAAAAAACACGGATTGAATTCAAATTTTAAAACCTGCTCAACACGATGTTAAAACATATTTTTATTGATTTGACATTACGTCATGAATTGGATGATCTTTTACATTTTTGATTCTTATAGAAAAAGGCAGATGTAAATCCTTAAAAAAAAACGCATCATGAAAGCTCAACACGTTTTCTTTTATAAGTAATGGTTAAAAATAAAATGTTTAACCTATAATAAATGAGATCTGGTAAATGCATTTATGTTGTAAAACAAATAAAATGAAATGTTTACAACACAATGTCTTATCCCCTCGGCCATGGAGATGCTAGAGAAAATCAGATTCAGAATTGTCATTCATCACATCAATGCTGCTTTGAACATATTTTTGTCATTTAAAGCAGAATTGGTTCTTTTTATTGTCATATTTTTCTTTTTTGTGTGCAGTTTTTGTGTCTACCCGGTGTCGACGAGATCTTAAAGCATCATAGACAGTCCTTTAAGGAAATAGTTCCGGTTACGCAGCTTTAGCATTGTTTCCCATTTATTGAAAAACAAACACTTTTCAAATGAGTCATTGTGATATTTTAATTATTCTCATTTTTTACTGAAATACACGACAACAAAAAAACAACACAATACGTCGCAATCGTTACATCAAGTTCATCCAGAATTATCTCTCAAAATAGGCTCCAATGACAATTTGAAACATTTGAAACGAAATGTAAACTATTTGATACAAAAATGCGTGTCCGCAACGCCACGTCACGTGATACTCCAGCAGACGACTGTCTCCGAGCTCGATGCATACAAGAGCCCGATTTGAATACTAGATCATATATCTGTCCATCTAACGCCGGGAGTACAATTGACTTTCACCTTATCGGTGGCTTCCTTAAACGGGTAGTTACCTCCAATTTCTTCAAGACACGTCGCAACATGTCGCTGGTCACATTGTCCAACGAGACAGCGGAAAATGACTTCTTTGTATCATTTCTATATAAAAAACTTGCAACAACAATTGTTAGCGAAAGTGACAGATTTTGATCTTTTGTTTTGCTGGATGATGTACTAAAAGTATTGTAAATACTTTATGGGCGCTTTGTTGTCCTCTATGCTACGTCCATTATTGTGTTGTTATCACTCTCGACCATCTGTGTGTTATGTTTCCACATTCATCTTGTATGACGTTGATTTTTCGACATTTGTCAAGGACAGTATAGAAACATAACACGGGAAAATTGGCGCATATTATTCATGGTGTTTATGAAAATTAAATACATTTCCTGTATTTTTAAAAAAAAAAAATTTTTTTTACAAAACGTAACATTTTAACATTTAATAACTAAATTTAAATGTTACTAAAACTAGATTATAGGACTAAACAACAATAGTTATATAAACGTTTTTTGTTGAAAACAGGTGCAATTTTAACAACTTGAATAATAGATACATGCATATTATTAAAATAAAACACTTGAATAATAGATATATATTATTAAAATAATACAGGTTTTTGTACTTGTATTAACCAACGTACATATTATAAATGTATAAACTATTAACTATGGTGGCTGATATGTGCCATCTCGTCTTTTCGTTATTTTGCCGCGAAATAACGCCGAGCGAAAAGACGCCGGGCGAAAAGACGCCGGGCGAAATAACGAAAAGACGAAAAAACGCCAAGCTAAATAACGAAAAGACGAAAATACGCCGGGCGAAATAACGCCAAGCGAAAAGACGACAAATAGTCAGAACGCCGGGCAAAAAGACAAAATCACGCGACTGGTTCTATGGAGTCCGCCTTTGCCCATTCGAATGTCGGACGGCGACTCGAAACAATTCACAGGTGTCAGAAGGTGTGGGTTGCTGAGGTGGTAAAGCCTGCTTAGATACTCACACAACCTAGCACCCAACACGCTATCCTACCCAAAGTATTCACACAATCTTCCTCCGAACACGCACTCCTATCCCAGCTATCCACACCTCACCAAGCACGCTATCCTACTCAAAGTACTAATTCCTCCTAACATCGAGCACGCTATCCTACCAATACTATTAGCGTATCTTAACACTGAGCACGCTATCCTACCCAAGCAATTCATAGCACGCTATCCTATCCAAGTGACTCACGCCTCCTGACACCGAGCAAGCTATCCTACACCAGCTACAAACAACTGATATCATGCCCTAGCTACCCACATCTAACGTCGAGCACGCTATCATGCCCCAGTTGTTCACATCTTGCATCAATGCGCTATCATGCCCGGCTTCTACGCATCATACCACCGAGAACGGTAGCCTACCTATCTAGATGTCCTTGCATCGAATACGCTGGCATTCCCCAGTTATTCACAGCTCCTAGCACCAAACACGCTATCATGTCCAAGCAATCAACATGTGAGGAACCGAGCATGCACGCTATACTACCACAGATACCCACACCTCCTGGCACTTGTGGGTTGTTTCTAATCGCGGTCCGATACTCGGATGAACGAAGGTGGACTCCACATGACCTGGCGGGGTTTTGTCTTTTCGCACGGCATTTTGACTATTTGTCGTCTTTTCGCTTGGCGTTATTTCGCCCGGCGTTTTCTCGTTATTTCGCTTGGCGTCTTTTCGCCCGGCGTTATTTCGTTATTTGGCACGGTGTTTTTTTCGTCTTTTCGTTATTTCGCTCGGCGTTTTTTCGTCTTTTCGTTATTTCGCCCGGCGTCTTTCCCGTTGTTATTTCGCTCGGCGTTATTTCGCGGTAAAATAACGAAAAGACGAGATGGCACATATCAGCCACCATAATTAACTGCTACTAGTAAAAATCGAATTTATTGATTCAAAATAATTTAAGGACCATGTTTAGATTTGGGTCGTTTTTTAAAGTACTACAATTGAATAATTTACTCTCTTTTTCCAATGTTTAAGCTTAGTTGTATTCTTTTACAATTGTTACATTACACACATGTATTAACTTTTTATACGAATATGAAATCCATATTACGAGGGGTGTTCCAGAAATACGTGTACTGATCTTATATTTGTGTTATGACCACAATGATCGAAATAAAAATACATCATCAGGAACTATAAATCGTACTTAATTTCACAATACTCATATCAAGACTGCCCACGTTTGTGACGTAGCGCGGAGACATTCATGTTGATGCAGCGCTGACAGGTTTATCGTTTTTATCAAATAACTTACGGTGTGGGGGTGGAATAACGCCATTCTTTATTTTCGATTTATCATATACTTCCCTATAAATATGTTGTTTTTAAATATACGATACGGCATAGACCCAGCTAGTCATATCAATCAGGATTTCGCTGCCGGGCAATAAAGCTTTATCACATGAGTGAAATAAAGGGCGAAAAATGTCATATCACGGAAATATCCGAACGTTCGTCTCGATCCTTTTACCGGAGTGATACGGAAATAACCGTTTAGTTACGATTATATACGATTTGTCACGAGTATGGTTTTCTGTAATTACTTCCATTTTCTTGGCAGACTGTTGGCTTGGCTATATAATCATTATCCGTGGATGAAATTAACACTTGTGACAATTCATCTTGATTGGAAAATTTCAAATTCAATGGAATTCATTGTCAATAAAGTTTCGAAAAAGTATGTTGTGTATGACTTACGCGACAGACATGAAGTACTTCAGAATGGACTAGATCTATTAATAAAAACCGATTTTTTCTCCCTGGAAAACAGCGTAGTGAGTGATCTGAAGTTGACATTTCGACAAAGCTGAAGTTTATGATAAATAGAATAAAAAATGTGTATTTTAATATCACACCCTATATCAGGCCTGAGGCGCCATATCAGCCCGAGAGCTTTAATGAAAATACCCATTTATTATTCTCTGTATACCACTAGTTATAAAGTCTGCAAATAAGCCTAGTATGAGGCAGTCCAAAAAAATCGATAATGACTATGATCCAATTCCCACGGTTTATGCAATAAAAGTCGATATGTGAGTTATGTAATAAATAGAATCTAACATTCGTTCTCATTTATTATTGAATTTATTAAACGAGTTTGCAAAATGATATAATGCGAGGCTCTTGAATCTAACATTAGTTCTCATTCATTATTGAATTTATTAATCTCATTAACAAAAATGATATAATGCTCGGCCAGAGCCTCGCATTATATCATTTTGCCAACTCGTTTAATAAATTCAATAATGAATGAGTACTCATGTAAAATCCTCTATCTTCCCCTGTTAAAAATCCTAGCATCCTGTTGGAACAGACTTTTCTCAAGTTCAAGTCCTTCTTTAATATTCTATGAACATAGCATTTCCCACATCTAGAGTACTGGCAAGAACACGCAAGAAAATCGCCTGTTTTCATAAATTAACGTTTTGACTGGCAATAATCTGCTGACACTTACTGTTCTTTGATCATCTTCAATTGACTTACGGCCTCGCGAAATCGCTTGTGCCACTTAAATACTAAAGTTCTATACATTATCTGTCCCATTCCAGCGTTTACTATCAAATCAACTTAAGGTGTAGCACACCCATTGCATCACAGGAAGTGTGATCCTGGGATAGTCGCATAATCAAACGCAGAATGACTGTCAGTATATAAAAATACTGATAAATGTGATCCTTTGGGAGCAACAAACACAATTAAGAGAATAAAGCAGCAGACCCGGTTTTATTGAGGTCTCATTTCTTTTTGTAAAAAAAGTCATTTTCACTAATTTAAAGTGTCATTTTTGGTTTATATCACGGATGATTCAATGTCTTCTGAAATTACGGTGTGACTATGATTAAGGACGATTTAACGCCCTCTACCAATCAACCGGATGCAGATGGTGTGATATATGAATATGTTGACACATTAATTACATTCAAAACATTAGTTTAGTTTAAAGCATTAATTACATTAAATGTATAAACAAGATTCAAATTACGAAATCTAAATTCAACTAAAATACAAATTAGGAAATGTTCTATACCTAAGTACTTAATGAAAATCGTGTAAGTAAGTTAAGATATATGGTTATGAACGGTTGCATAGATGCCAGATATATAGTTATTTAAACTGACGCATTAAAACCTTACCATATGTTTATTTAAAGCTATACTAATACATGAAGCAAGCACTATTTTGATTTAAAGATACACCGTTACATATAAACCAGGGTATGTTTGTTTTTTAAAGATACACCTTAGTTATAAACCAGAGTATGGTGTTTTAACGATATTTTAAATACGGCTTCCTGGTTAAATCGATTTTATGTGTACACAACCTCACTATTATCCTGTTTTCAGCGCCTAAATTGACAAGACATTGTAAACAAAAGTAAATACCATCAAAAGGAAATATCTTAAAATAAGGTCCACATCCAGAGAAATTAGCAAAACAATTCACTCAAATATAGATATAAAAATCGAACACGAAAAGTAGCATTCAAGGACGACAGTCAACCACAAACACATATAGAAACGAAGAACAACTTTAAAGATGAATAAAAGGCCAAATAAGACATCACAAACACAAAAGTGTTTACAATAGGGCTACCGCCTTGGAACGGTCAGTGGCAGAAAAGGCCCCTGTTTGTTTGTGGGGGTGGGGGTGGGGTGGGGAACGTAAACCATGTTCTAGGGTGCATCAAACCTCACATTTACCATACTAAAGCGGGACAGTATAAATAAAGAAATCCCCGCCATGAACTATTCTCTAACCAACAAGGCAGCATATATCGACGCTATAAGTAAAGCACAAAGATGCTCGTGTATATATGAATACAAAATAAAATATCCGAGAAAGCCAAAAAGAAGGTACTCAATGACTCGGCAGAAGCCAGAGCAACAAGAGAACAAACCATTGAGGACACGACAAGATAAGATTGCAGACAAACATCAAACGTCACCGTCCTTTTGGGCTTTAGGTAGACGTCATCATAGGGTCCACAGCCTGTCCGGTCATCGCACAGTTAAAGAGAAAAGCATAGTGGCGAACTGTAAATCGGTCCACCACCAAGCATGCAGTGCGTTGCAAAATGATAGGGGCATAACCTCTTTTGATAAACCTGTTAACAAGTTTAACAAAGATAGTATGAACGTGATCATGACCAAGGATCTTGCAAAATGATAGGGGCATAACCTCTTTTGATAAACCTGTTAACAAGTTTAACAAAGATAGTATGAACGTGATCATGACCAAGGATCTTGCGAAGTTTGTAAATCACGTCACCATAGAAGTCAAGTTGTGATAGTCCTTGCCGCAGAAGAATTTTTAAATTACTTTTATGTATTAGTTAGAGGCTATGAAGTGAAATTTTAACAATTAAGAAACTCTAAGGGAAGGAGCGCAGCGACTGACCGGGTTTTTTTAATTGTTAAAGCCGCTAACTGACTTAGTGTTTGCCCTACTTTTCCCCCGCGCTTCTACGAAACCACGCCTCTTAATACGTTCGCCTTCTACTAAATCCGCCTCCTTGTGTCCAAACAAGCGCGTGCCATTTAGTAAGCGATTACTTAATGATTAAATGGTTACAATTGGTGATCGTTAGAAATTTACATGAATAAGTTCGCCATTTTTTTAAAATTCCTCACCGTCTGATTGGAGGAAAGAGTAGGGCAAACACTAACTTTGGATAGATGATCAGGATTACGATAATACAATTCTGCAAAGGTTTTACGAAGTTTATGGTAACGGTAGCCCTGATGGAGTAGCTTTTCAGTTATACAAAGATTACGAATATTTAAGTCCTCAACTCGAGTACAAGCTCTAAAAGAACGAATAAGTTGAGACACATAGACCCTATAAGAAGTTGCTCGGGGAACATCTCCATCTAAATGGGGATAATTACAATATCAAAATTAAAATCATCTCTCTTGTCATATATTTTGCTAATTATTTCACCATTTTCAATGGAGAGATGTAAATCGAGAAAAGAAGCGTTAGTATCAGAATTATTAGCTTTGTTAAGTTGAAGTTCTTTAGGGTATATATTATTAACCATAGTAGAAGAGAAAGGGTGGTCAATGTTCAGTATGTCATCCAGATACCGAGAGGTGTCATTAAAGGCTTCAATAACATCTGCCTGGGTATCTGGTGAAAGTCTCAACATGAAATCTCTTTCATAGCAATATAAAAACAAATCTGCGACAAAGGGTGCACAGTTCGTACCAATAGGGATACCAACAATTTGTCTATAAACGATAGTTCCATACCTGACGAAAATATTATCTAATAGGAAAATGAGTGCTTCACAAACTTCTTGGCAAGTCCACATAGTGTAATTGTCTAAACTGCCGTAATTAAAAAACGCTTTAACAGTATTGCAGGCTAAACATGTAGTTCTTTCTCTAGCGAATGTTTTTTTAATAAGAGCAATCAGCTTGTCTTTGATAAGGTGATGTGGTAAGGTTGTATTTAGTGTAGAGAAGTCATAAGTGCTTATAGATGAAACTTGACGTTCATTGCACATTTTATCAAGAACGTCTCCTGAATTTTTAATAGACCAAAACAAATTAATCCGAGAGTTTTCATAAGTTTTAGCACACTATTGTTTAACATGATATTTAACGGCAGTAAGACAAGAAGTTACAAGTTTGGAGATGTTTGTGGGGTTGCAGGCACTAGAATTCGAAATAAAGCGGGCCTTATACGGTATTTTATGTAACTTAGGAATCCAGTAGATAGTTGGCAGTTTGTTCTGCTATTCGTCTATCCAAGCATTGAAAGTAGTGCACCACTGATTGATATGTGTGGAAATAACACCATCCTTAGTAGATTGAACTGGGGTATACGAATTAGTGCTACCGAGTTCCAGAGATAAAACATTGACGTAATATAGGCGTTAAACAATAATTACATTATGAGCTGCTTTATCTGCAGGAACTAAAACACATTTATTATGAAATTCTGGAATGCCCGAGTTTAAATTACGAAATGAAAACCTTGGTCTTGGAGGAAGTAAAGAGGGGTTAGCATTATAAAAGTTAATACGTGTATCTATAATTTTAAAAATTGATTTTTTCAAAGTAGAAAGAGAGTTTGGGTCCGCATGTTCTCTACGACACCATTTTATACTAAAATCCTCAATGGATTGGGCGATCTGAGCACGACAGGCATTACAATCGATAGTTGAAGGTAATCTATACTTAGGACCTTTCGAAAACAGATGCCGAATACGTTTATCAACAATATCAAAATTACCAGTGATGACATGACCTGCTGGAGCATAGCACAATTTTGATGTGTTACATTCGCATTCCTTAGGAGTGTTATTTACTATGTCAAGGTCAGAAACTAGTTTGTTGTAGTTGAAAATAATATTTATAACAGTTTTTTTTTATACTTATAACAAATTACAGGACTTTCGAAATTTTTGGAATATTTAGAGATATAATCAACTACATGGTTATCTCGAAAAATACTAGGCATGTCAATGAAATCAATACCCTTATTAAGATATTTATAGTATTTTTAGAAAATGCATGACGTGATCAGACTCCTTGTCAATATGGGGTCGGAGAACATGTTGTGTGTAGCTAGGAATCTGTACGAATGAAAATTGTGTCTGTTTAATCGTCGATCAACTTAAGTGAAGAAATGGACAAAGAGGTAAGTCGTGAAAGCATAGAGTGCTTTCCAGACTGTTTAAAAATAGTATGTAAATCAGTGTCTGAAATAATTACACGCGATTTACGTTTGATGTTACTATTACGTCTACGACCATGAGACCTAGAGTTACGCTTTCAAATAGAAAATATAGAAAACATGTCAATATTAGGATCTTTTGAAATATTTCCTTGTTGATAAATATTTTCATAAAGGCCGAGTGGATATGATGTCTCCAAGTTTTTCATCCACTTATGTTCTGCAATATGTCTAGCTTTTATTTTAAAGCTTTTAGTAGCATCATTATCATAAATTATGTATTCACCCGGTTGAATACAATATTGCTGTAAAGATGTATAAAAAATCATAATTAGAAACATCTTAGAATGAACCCAGTATTGTACTGAACAACCACGGCAACTGCAGTCAAATAGGAAGCCAACCTAGAGTAAGACCAAAACAACATACGGGACCAAATGTCATGTACCCCCATCCCCTTTCAGGGTTTCAGAAGGGGCAATTATAGACTCCCACGAGATTGTCTGGTCATCGCACAAGAGATAAATGAAGCGTAGTGACTGACTGTTAGAAGAAATCGCTAATTATGAAATGCGTGCAATACCAAAGACTTCTCAACCAGAGATATGGTGATTTAATGATATCTGGATGCAAGGAATGGTGTGATTTAAAGATATACTGATGCACAGAAGCACTGGCTATTGTGTTTAAATATATACTGTGATATATAACCCAGAGATATGTTGATATAACGATATTCTGATGCACAGAAGCAAGATATAAGGTGATTAAAACATAAAACAAATGCACAGAAGATATGACGATTTAAAGATATACTGATGCATATTAACCAGGGATATGGTGGTTTAAAGATATACTGGTGCATATTAACCAGGGATATGGTGGTTTAAAGATATACTGGTGCATATTAACCAGGGATAGGGTGGTTTAAAGATATACTGGTGCATATTAAGCAGGGATATGGTGATTTAAAGATATACTGATGCATATTAACCAGGGATATGGTGGTTTAAAGATAGACTGGTGCATATTAAGCAGGGATATGGTGGTTTAAAGATATACTGGTGCATATTAAGCAGGGATATGGTGGTTTAAAGATATACTGGTGCATATTAAGCAGGGATATGGTGGTTTAAAGATAGACTGGTGCATATTAACCAGGGATATGGTGGTTTAAAGATATACTGGTGCATATTAACCAGGGATATGGTGGTTTAAAGATAGACTGGTGCATATTAACCAGGGATATGGTGGTTTAAAGATATACTGGTGCATATTAAGCAGGGATATGGTGGTTTAAAGATATACTGGTGCATATTAACCAGGGATATGGTGGTTTAAAGATATACTGGTG
>JAWPHD010003248.1:0-155000 GCA_037043455.1 Cyrtodaria siliqua | reverse complement strand
CCGTTTTCCGACATTGCATCAACATTTCTCAAAAGTTTCATGCACATTCCTGGCAATATGCCAATCAACCCCCAAAGTTTGTATCTGCCATATATCATGATAAAACAATACCATAGCTCCCTAGCAACAGTAGTCGGAAAAGACGTCCTCAAAAATTTAGAATTTTTAGTGTATTTAAAATGTTGACCCCTGGGGCGGGCACCTTGGGGCGGATTCAAAAATAACGTTAGTCTTGCACGTTGTCATGATGTGGGGAAGTCATACACTAAATTTGGTTGAATTCCGCCTAGTGGTTAAATTACTTGAATTTTTAGTGTATTTGACCTTTTTACCCCTGGGGCGGGCACCTTGGGGCGAAGTCAAAAAATAATGTTGCTCTTGCACGTTGTCATGATGTGGGGAAGTCATACACTAAATTTGGTTGAATTCCGCCTAGTGGTTTAGGAGGAGTTACGCAACATTACACACGAACGTACGGACGGACGTACGGACGGACGGACAGGAATACATAATCCCTACTTTTTCTTGGAAAAAGGTGGGGATAATTATTCGCTTTATTAAATGTTATCGGCGGATGACAACACTTTACTGACTCAACGTCACAGTTAGTTATTTTTGTGTTCAGAGTTAGTTATTAATATTTAGCGATTATGAATATTATTTCACTGAGAAATCCAAGTATTTCACCCGAATAAACGTAATAAATATGATTACACGCATTTGAAGAGAATTAGCAACGCTTTGTGAAAAACGGGTATTACTATTACCATGAAATATAAATAACTGGCCTATTCTAGTCTGATAGTTAATGTTGCATTTTTGTATATTTCTATTTATATAATTATAAACAATAAGTCTGATCGACTTGTGTGTTCGCCCGCATGTAAAAGGTTCCACCGGGTCTAGAAGGTTTTGTTGAAAGAGACGCATATAAACATTGTTGCCATGTTGCAATAATTGTCACGGGTGACGTCTTATTAATATTTGATTACGATATTTGCGTTCATATGTTTTATAGTGATACTTTGTAATCATTTTATGATTCAGACAATGAATCATTCCTTCTACGTTGACTTTTGTTTTACTTCTGATTTATATATTATCAATAGACGTACAATAGACGTACAATAGACTGTTTCTGGATGTCATTATTGTTTGTACGTGAACTATAAGAACGGGATGAGGTTTTGTTTGACATGTGTTTCTAATACATGAAGTATATTCGGTTTAGAACGGAAATACCAGGTCGACGATACCTGTTTCGAAATTACACCGAATATTTTCTTGTACCGGATACCACTGCTTGCTTCTTTATCTTGCATACCAATTTACCATTTTGTACGGTGACGTCATTATAACTCAGCACAAAATTCTTTATGTTCCCCGATCAACTTCTTATATGTTTCAATAACTTCTTATATGTTTCAACTTTTTCGTTTTGCTAAAGCTTGTTTTTTTCTTGTAGAATTTAACATTTTTAACTTTTCTAAGAAGATGCTCCATCATTACATTACTTCCGTTACCATAAACTCCGAAAAACCATTGCAAAAGTGTATTATCGTAACCACTACATACTTTTAAATTTAAAGGTAATTTAAGAATTTTCTGCGACAAAGACTATCACAAAAATAAGTATAAAAGTCGAACAGGAAATGCAGCTTTCACAGAACACACTAAACCTCAAAACACGCAAAAAGACAAATATCAATGGCAATGTTAATAAGGAATAAAGAAATATGACGTCACACACACAAAAAGGGTTGACAATAGGGCTACCGCCTTTGAACGGACAGTGGCAAAAAGGCCGCTGGGAGGTTTTAAACCAGGTTCTATGGTGCACCAAACCTGACACTTACCCTACTGTCATCCCAATAAAACGAGACAGTGTAAATAAAGAAATCCCCGTCACTATTACCCGACTTCTTTGGTGTTGTGATTTACACATTACGAAATCTGCTTGGTCATGATTACTGTCATACAGTATGTATTCAACTTGTTAGAAATTATATCAAAAGAGGTTATGACCTACTAATTTACAACATACTGCATGTTTAGTGGTTAATACATTTACAGTTCGCCATTATGCTTTTTTCTTTCATTGAGCGATGATTCGACATAGTTTGGACTCTATGTAGACGTGTACCTAAATAAATACTGAAAAGGTGATCTCTTGGAAGCAACAAACACAAAAAAGAGAGAAAAGTAGCAGACTCGGTTTTATTGAGTCTGTTCAGGAGAGGTAATTATATGATGCATCACCTCTCATGCCTCCTGGCACCAGCTTAAGCTATATTCTACTTTAAAGCAACAGAGAATGGGCATGGATGATAACGCTTAATGTTTGTTTCCAATCTTGTCTTGTCTTGTCCTAGATGGTATATGCAATTGTTACTCTGGCGTATACATAGTTAGTGTCTTTCTATGTTCTTTTTATATTCGTATGTACATTATGATCTTTGTGTTATACCTATGCTGCCTAGTAAGGCCTTGTGGAAATTCTTTGGTTTCACTGTCCCGTTTTATATGGGATGACAATAGGGTAAGAGTGAGGTTTGAAAAACTCTAGAACCTAGTTTAAACTCCCAAAGATATTTTTACCACGGACCGTTCCAGAGCGTTACCCCTATTGCCACTGACCGTTCCAGAGCGTTACCCCTATTGTCACTGACCGTTCCAGAGCGTTACCCCTATTGGCAACCATTTTATGTTTGTGGTGTCGCGTTCACTGTGTTATGTGAGGGCTACATTTCCTGTTCGACTTTTACTTTTTATACCTACATTTGGTATTTCTAGACTAGTTCGTTTCTATAAAAAAAAGTGTTTCTTTTTTTTTTCTTTTTTTTTTTTGCGCAAAAATATACGAAGAATTAATTATGTAAATGTTATCTATTTCTCACATATTTTACAAAAACACTTGCTAAACTGCAACAATGCTGAAAACTGATCTATTGTGTACATTGTGTGACGTCATTAGTCATAAAACTATGAACGCACGTGTTCAAATATTGCCATATATTTACAAAATTAACAACCAATGGACACGAATTGTTAAATATGCAAAACTGTTAACAAAATAATAAATTGTTTAAAAACTGAATAGCGTTATAACATTTACGGTGAGCACAAAACAGTACACTGTTGACACTCCTACCCAATGCTTTGTCCGTCTGAAGTGAATTTAAACTAAGCGGTCACTTGTAGTGGCGTCTTTGAGTCCTTCGGGAACGTAAAATAACGAGATGAGTTTATCCGAAAAGCAAAAAAATAGGGCAATTTCACCTTAATTAATTCCTTTCATAATATTAGGCATCTTTGGTCTTCGCATTTAAAGCAGTATGGAATGACTTTGCAAAATTTACAAGACGACCAGTCAGTTAGTTTTGATTTATAGAAAAGTCCACAAACAGAACATATAATAACATATACTTCTATTTTTGTTTAAATCACCGTTATTGAATGTTTGTTAATTTGTAATTTCTCAGTTTCCAGTCGTCAAATTGTAACAAATGTAGACCACACCGAAGAATACATCGTTGAACACATTATTTCTTTATCTTACATTGATATATATAGGTGATTAGCTTATAAGTTTTGACAACTGTTACGTAAAATGACATGACGTCGTCTTGTTAAACTATTTTAATTTAATATTTTATTCAAATTAACAATTACGTGTATTTTCAGATTACCTTTCTTTATATTCGTAATAGTATTAGCTTCAATAACCATGAAGAATTTTGTGAAACATGCAACACAATACGATGTAAAATGGAACGAAACAAAAAAGAAATGTAACGCACACTCCGTATTTGTATTCTCTGTCGCTTTGTAACGTTCAATGTGATGACATCGCATGAACAGTTATTTGATAATGCTTTCAAAGATTAAAGGTCGCTTACAGCTCTCAAAGATATCCGAACACTTTCTGACAATTATTAATTTTTGAATTAAATTTTATTAGCGGCATTTACTTCCTTTGTTCGAATGCCTTTCAATTTAACTGCGCAATGCAATTCGATTCAGTTAATTATATGGACTGATTGATTATGATGCTTTGTTACAGTAATAACTCGTTTGTCAATTAAATTGTAAACTTATGTAAAGGAAATTAACATAGTCTCACTTAATAGACAGGTAAGAGATTCCAGTCCGATAGTACAGAATTTAAATTTTAAAACAAATAAAAGATGTCACAGCAAAAGTGACAACGGCAGACAATTGAGTTATTACTGAAAAGCAAACAAAACAAATGCAATGGACCGGCCATTAAACGAGAATGGAGACACTCTCGCCATAAATACAATATGATGTGGAGTATGCTTTTTTCAACAACAATAGAATTGCGGATATAAAGGCTTATCCGATAGATCTAATATTGTTTAATGTTATTATAAAATTATAGAAAAGTAGAGAATCAAGTCAATTAGACAGTTCGTATTATGAAACTGAATGAAATATATTCAGACATAACTATTATACATAGAGTTTAATAACCAGTGTTTTTGAGATACGGGAAATATCTCCCGAGGTAGAGAAATGGCCCCGATATAAGAACGAGTGCGGAGCACGAGTTCTTATATCGGGGCCATTTCTCTAGCGAGGGAGATATTTTCAGTATCTCAAAAACACTGGTTAATAAACTATATATTACATAATTTCAAAATGATATTTTATTAATATTTCTAATGATTCACGCCTTTTTACACCAGTTTGCACGAGAACGCCAAGACGACGTTACATCGTCCAAGACGACGTTACGTCATACAAACAAAACAAGTGGAACCGGAACTCTTCGTTAATTTCCGTAATCGTTATTTCCTAGTGACGGAATCTGACGAAGACGTCCGTAAAACAATCGGAACGTCATTTGGCATTTCCGCCATGACGGAAAAGGCCGAGCAATGTTCCGTACTGGGAAATCTCTCAGTGGGAGCAAACGAGTAAATATAGCTTTTCTATTCCCAGTATATCCTATATAAATCAGAGACAATTATGTAATATATATATTTAATGATCGTTATTTTGGGAAGTTGATTTCGTTTTAATTAAAATAATTGAGTTTCCTCGTATATTCCATTACAAAATAAAAGTAGTTTATTACAGTCGAAAAGCAAATGTAGCAGTCAAGGACCACAGACATACAAAAACACGCACATACGAAAACAACAATTACAAGGATTAACAAGCAAGGTTTTACGCAAACTTAAAACAGCTGACGAGAGAAAATAGCATATATCTGGGTAGGAACTGGAAACCAAAAATTAAAGTAATAATATATCAAGTCAAGGTTGTTAAAACAATATTGAGGGGGAAAATGTGGTCACGGAGACATGAACACGCCACGACCATTGTTTCTTACCATACACATTCTTCCGGATTTTTACCATCCGTTCCTCTTACCAAACATTTTGAATCAAGGTGAGCGACCTCGCTTCTCTCTATTCAAATACCTTGGCATGCCTTACATATTGATTACAATTCACCCTTGTAACACGATGTACTAGAAGTACACATCAGGACATATATACAATTTTTCGCATGTAAGGGATACGTGTGCGTTAGAGTGTGCTTCACAACACAAATAAACAAGTGAACATGCAAAGGAACTGTCCAAGTGCAATTATAAAAAACATATAAGAGTCACTGCCGTTCCGGCAGCGAATAAGGGGCACTGCATGTGACATCACACACATAAAGGGTTGACAGTAGGGTTAAATTGGAACAGTCCGCCGCAATCCTCTCGGAAAAACTACCTATCATTGTTTGGTTATGTTATCTGTAATTGCATATTGCTTTCGTCGCAACTAGTAAAGACGTCAATCTTCCTTACCAAGAAGTTCAACGTAGTTAAACTATACAAAACTAGATATATTCACTTCTATGTAAATAAACAGCTTTGCCTTCTATCGAGATGTGCTTTACAAACACACCAAGATCCTTGGTCATAATCACTTTCATACAATCTTTATTAAACTTTTTAAACAGTTTATCAACCGAGGTTACAACCCTATCATTGTGCAACGTACTGCATGTTTAGTGGTTGACCCATTTACAGTTCGCTACTATGCTTTCATCTTTAATTGTGTGCTGACCGGACCGGATATATTGTGGACCCTAAGATGACGTCTACCTAAATCCTCAAAGGACGGTAGCGTTTGATGTTTTTCTTAAATATCGTATTGTCGCACCCTTAATGGTTTGTTTTCTTGTTGCTCTGTCTTTTGCCAAGTCATTGCGTACTGACTTTGTGGTTTTCTAGGCGTTTGCTTTTTATATTCTATGTGTTACACCTATATTGCCAATTAATGCTACATTGAATTCCTTTTCGACTTTTATATCGACTTTTAAAGGTTTTAACAATATTTCCGTACGTTTCAATAGTCCCGAATATATTTCTTTATATGGAGAATATGTCTTTTTTTAAAGAGAGCTTGTAGTCGTGTTAAGAAAAGCTACTCCAGCAGGGCTTCCGTTACCATAAACTTCGAAACACATTAAAATATGAACACTAACACCTGGTTTAAACCCCCAGCGGCCTTCTTTTGCCGCTGACCGTTCCAAGGCGGTAGCCCTATTGTCAACCCTTTTGTGTTTGTGATGTCTTATTTTGCATTTTAATCATCTTTTAAGTTGTTCTTTGTTTCTGTGTGTTTTTGTGATTGACTATTGTCCTTGAACGCTACTATTCCTGCTCGATTTTTATATCTACTTTTGTTCGGTTTATCCTGTTGCGGCTGAGGGTTAAGCGGTCTGCTATCTTCCATTACTAACCTATATCATTTTCTGTATGTGGGTCTATCCTATTGATAGGCGATCCCTTAGATGCAAAGAACACAAACAAGAGAGAAAAGTAGTAGATTTTTTTTTATTATTTTAAGAAGTAATAAATGGTGAAACACCTCACAGGCCTCCTAGTAAGGTTTAAGCATTATTCGGCGATGATTATTCAACCAAAAGGTCCAGTAACACTACTGTTTCGCAGCCAAATGTGTGTATAAAACCTGATGGGAAAGACTTCTCCATTAATGTGTAAGTCGTTGAGTAGGAACTTTATACAAGCTATTAGTTAATGTGACACATTGACAGTTATCGTATCCAACTATGTTGAAAAAAGCGCATCTTTAATAATACCTTCCCTGTCGGCCAATATTTAAACAAAAATCTATAAGATTCTATTTTAATCTTAGAACTTGACCTGTAGTCGGTTTTAAACAGCATCAATTTTCCTTATATGATTTATTGTATAGATCTGGTTATATGCTAGTGGCATGTCATTTGTTTTCTCTAAAAGCTCAATATATTTACGTGTGTGTGGGTTCCAGGCCTAGACAGTGAGCGCATTAACTGATTAACCGATTAATATATAAAGAACAGTGTTTTTCTTGTATTCGCTCTTGTTTTCAATGCGGACATTTTATATGCAGATATTGGTGGTACATTCTCAAATACTTTGTTCTTTATGTTCAATTTCGAATAGGTGGTTCCACTATTCCATTATTAAAGGATCTGCGTATTATAATCACCCTTAGGATATGTTGTCTGCTATTTAGTCTTTAAACTTTAGACTGTTACTTGTGATACTCAGACGTTTGATGCCCTCAAAGGTTTGTTCTCTTGTTGCTCTGGCCTCTGCCAAGTCATTAAGTATCTTCTTTGTGGCTTTCTAGTCTGTTGTGTTTTGTATTTATATATACACGAGCATCTTTGAGTTTTACTTATATTGCCTATTAATGCTGCCTTGTTGGTTAGGGAATAGTTCATGGCGGGGATTTCTTTATTTACACTGTCCCGTTTTATTACATACAAACATCAAACGTCACCGTCCTTTTGGGTTTTAGGTAGACGTCATCATAGGGTCCACAGCCTGTCCGGTCATTGCACAATTAAAGAGGCAAGCATAGTTGCGATCTGTAAATGGGTCCACCACCAAGCATGCAGAGCGTTGCAAAATGATCGGGTCATAACCTCTTTTGATAAACCTTTTTAACAAGTTTAACAAAAATAGTATGATTGTAGTCATGATTAAGGATCTAACGAAGTTTGTAAATCATAAGTGTGAGGTTTGGTGCACCCTAGGACCTGGTTTAAACCCCCAGCAGCCTTTTTGCCACTGACCGTTCCAAGGCGATAGCCCTATTGTCAACATTTTTTGTGTTTGTGACGTCATATGCCTTTATTCCTTATTAACATTGCCATTCATGTTCATCGTTTTGCGTGTTTTTAGGTTGACTGTGTTCTGTGAAAGTTGCATTTCCTGTTTGACTTTTATACTTATTTTCATAACCTCTGCTCCCAAATAAATTCAATTTTGTTTATTTCGCCCATTGTTTTTCGGGCAAAGCATTTCGTTAGAAACTGGGATCATACGCCGCTGGTCATGGAATTGTAAGAAAAAAACAGATTGAAGGTTCCATGTTCACCATCATATGGATACCATGTTGGATGAATAGCAATATGTTGAAACTTAACACTGATAAAACTGAGGTAATTTTGTTCTCATCAAAACGAAATTCTAGCCTAAGCCAACATCATCTGTGAGAAATCTTGGGGCGCAGTTTGATTCACAGATGGACATGGAGCTGCATGTGAACTCGGTCTGTAGATCGTGTTTCATGCAGTTACGGCAAATAGGCCACATCAGACAATACTTGACCACTGATGCCACCAAGTCTCTCGTCAATGCTCTGGTTACATCAAGACTGGACTATTGTAATGCATTGTTGTACGGCGTGCCGAAGACCATCTTAAGCAAACTGCAAAACGTACAAAACACTGCAGCTCGTCTTATCACAAGAACTTCCCGTTACGATCATATCACTCCCGTGCTGAAAGAACTTCATTGGCTACCTGTGCAGTACAGAGTGGAGTATAAAATACTGACTCATACATATAAAGCCTTACACGGTGAATCGCCAGCTTACATCAGACACATGTTACAGGTGTATGTTCCGCGTAGAACCGTAAGGTCCCAAAATGACTCTGTACCACTAGTGGTACCAAGATGTCATACTGTGACATACGGTGACCGTTGCTTTGTGATTGCTGCACCGAAGCTATGGAATGCACTCCCTGCCGGAATCAAAGACTGTAACACACTGTCTTCCTTAAGAAATCGCTGTAAAACACATTTATTTATCCGAATGTACGGCAATTAATTTGTTAAAGTAAACTATTATACATATAATAGAAAATTGTTGCATTTAAAAGCATTAAACATGTGTACGTATACTCCTATGTTGTTTTTATCATAATTTTTCAACCAAATTGTTTTAATTTTAATGTTTCTCCTTTTTTATTTTGATTTCGGATAATGAAAAATGTCTTATAGTTTTACTAATTTTAATTTAAAATGCCTTCATTTATTAGCTCATATAATTCTAAATAAACAACTATTTAAAGTCCTGTTTTACCATTTTGTTTAATCTTTTCTTTGTATGTGTCTTATTACTTTTTTTACCTTTTTATAACTATTATAAATATCGTAAATTTTATGTTTGTTAAGCACTTTTGAACGTACTGTGTATGATAAAAGTGCTATATAAATGTGGTATAATAATAATAATAATAATGTTCAGGATGGCTCAAATTTTCGTACTATTGGCATTTTAAATATTGAGTTCTGCTCAACCCGGGGCTAGAGGGCGTGAACGGTAGCTAGCATTTTTCACTACCGACCAAATCTAGACTGCAGTATAGTTTTATAGTAATGGTGTTCGGCGATTTCCAAATTTTTCTTTCATACTCTCTTTTTAAATCATTGAAAGCTGGACTATACAATTATCAAAAATGTGCCTTATTTTTCTGAATTGTTTTCATTTGTTCTTAAAAAAATCGTAATTAAATTATTTATATACTAATACTGTAATTCCCTTTCACGTTTTTTAAGGAATATTCGATTTCTCAGTAGTGTTTTAATATAAAAACTTCACTCTTTTTTTCCTTCTTTTCTTTTACCAAATATGGGTAATTTTGTATTCTTGATACCTTACATATCAATAGCGTGGCATCGTTTCATTGTTTTATATATGATTTGTCCAATTGGCAATACATAACCTAATTTCTTTACTCCGAAACTTTTATTAAATACAGTGTATCAAAACGGCGGGTTAACAGAAATATTTATTCGTTTTTAGACATATCTCGCATCACTTATATCGTTTGAAGTTGGCGACAACTAAATTAAAATAAATTAAACATCAACAAGTTGCTTAATGTTTCCTGAAGTATTTCCTTTTATCGTTATCAGGATGTTTCTTATGTTTCATATGCTTTTATATTCAGATAATTTATTTGACAGTTAAGAGGTCTTAAACATAATCAAATAATACTCGTTCAGAGTCTGTATTCAGACGCTAAGTTAGAATGAGTTTAAAGGTTTATCTTCGTAATCTAATATATTCCACTGTTTAATTTCGGGACAAATTATAATGGTAACGATAACTATAGTTTGGAAATACCAAACACATAACCATTACGGTAAATGCTGTATTTTTACTGAACATTTTCTGTTTATTAAAATAAATTATGCTTTATTATCATTAATTTATAATTTATGAGATGGTTAAAGAGTGAGTCAACATTTCTCACACGAAAATAGTTTTCATAATTTTGAAAAAATACCGCAGCTATATTACAGATACCATCA
Organism: Cyrtodaria siliqua; assembly: GCA_037043455.1. Classification (NCBI taxonomy): domain Eukaryota; kingdom Metazoa; phylum Mollusca; class Bivalvia; order Adapedonta; family Hiatellidae; genus Cyrtodaria; species Cyrtodaria siliqua. The sequence continues at coordinate 144,355 of JAWPHD010003248.1, read as the reverse complement.
TGAAACCGTCTTTTTCATCTTATGAATTGTCCATCTTTCTTATGTTTGTCATTTTATTTATCGTACTTCATTCTTGTGCGTCTCTGAAAAGATAAATTTTACGGATTAATCGACTAACGGTGTGTCACCATATTTTGATGTAACATTCTCGTTTAATTTATGTTAAAATACAGTTTTAGCATCAGCATTAATACTTTTAACATTTATTTTATTTTTGCAATGTTGAATACATTTGAACCGCGAGAGCTGCATTTAAAATTAAATTTACTCATCAGTTTAAAAAGATTGGACTAATGTCCCAAATGACACGAGATTATGCATGATATAACAAACAGATACATCATGGGTGGAAAAAGAATTTCAGTGTCATTGAAAACATCACACTATCTGAGTCACAGAATAATTAATAGACGTATTATGGAGTGTTCAGTGTTCACTGCTTTAAATGTTTCAATACGGGTATATCACAGACTTAGGATGACTAGAGCTGCCTTTTAGTGTCTACTGAAGTCCTTATAGGACGGTAGCGTATGATGTTTGTCTTAAATATTGTCGTATTTTACCCTTAACGGTTTGTACTCTTGTTTCTCTGGCTTCTGCCAAGTCATTGAGGACTCACACCACTATTATCTCCCTTGAATACTCCTGCCCTACAGATGAAGGAGGTAGATAAAAAAAAACAAGTTCGCTTTTCTACATTTTACAGGATACATTGAGTTATCTTTACCAGGTTCTAAATCTACAGCATTTTAGGAAGAGATCCCAGAAAAATGCATGTTGATATAAGATTACTAGCTAATTCTGCCTCATTTTACACATCATGGGTCTAATCTCCACGGGGTTGTATTTTTGTCTAAATTTTGATAGGTGTAAGGCAAACATGAAATTAAAAAAAGTTCAATCTGGTAAATATTCGTTAAAAGTTAATAGCATGCAGCTATTGGATCAATGAAGAATTTAAGCATAAATACATGTTGCAAAATCTTTTTTATCTCTATGCCACGAACAAAAACATTACAATGGGACCCTATGGAAAATTAATTGTGGTGTGAGACGTTGAGTACTTATTTATGTCTTTCTAGGCTTTTTTTTTTATATTATATATACATGATCACGTATGCGTTTTACTTATATTGCCTATTAATGCTTCGTTTGTTAGAGAATAATTAATAACCTGGCGGGGATATCTTCATTTACATTGTCCAGTTTATTGGGATGACAATAGGGTAGGAGTGAGGTTTGGTTCACCCTAGAACCTGCTTTAAACCTCTCAGCGGCTTTTCTTACCACTGACCGTTCCAAGGCGGTAGCTCTATTGTCAACCCTTTTATATGTGTGATGTCATATTTTGACTGTTATTCATATTTGTAGTTGTTGTTTGTTTCTGTGCGTGTTTGAAGTTAACTGTCGTACTTGGATGCTATATACCCTGTTCGACTTGTAACGAGCCCAATATAGATGGCTTTGAAGTAGAATACCGCTTAAGCCGGTGCTAGGGGGCGTGAGAAGTGTTGCTTCTTTCATTACTTCTCATGAACAGACTCAATAAAACCGAGTCTGCTGCTTTATTCTCTTAATTGCGTTTGTTGCTCTCAAAGGATCACCTTTATCAGTATTTATTGTATATCTATTTTCAGAAGGCAGTATAATAGCATTGAAAAAATGTTGATCTTTTCAACAACATTTAATTGGATTTTGTTTTACCAACAGAAATAGCTTAAATGGCGTCAACCTGAATGAATATTCTAGGACAACCCTCCAATTACATCGAGATAAAAAAATATGCAGAATGGGCCTAGAACATTCTCACATACAGAACTGAAGTTGCTGCAAATCATGTTGTAAACACTCCATTTCTTGCTGGAGCAACACTTATTGTTTTCTGCCATCACTCAAGTATCACTAACAGTGATGATGAAGATTTTCGATGAACATGACAAAAATGACAAAATACACATGAATTCGGGTGGACGTGCGTGTGTGTATATGTATGCAGGCGGTGTGTGTCCCCTGCATGGATACGCGGGGACACCCGTGGAATCACACGGGGTGGGCTTTTCAAGGGTTCATCTTCAAAGCTGAAAGAATAAATCTTTCGATCTAGTATTAAAATTAGGATTAGGGCACCATTTTACTCAATCTCCACGCAGAGTTATCGTTCCTTGCACTCACATATAAGGAACGAGTGTACTATGGGTAGAGAATGCATTTTACTTAGTTTTTGTAATTCATGTTACATTATCAGGTATTAAAGTGGTGCGCCAGTATAATACAAGGGCACTGTGACTTACCTTTGAATTAAACTGAATGTTGTTTAACGGCTCATCAACACAGTATAGGTTATTTAGAGCCGCCCCAGAGAGAGGAGAAGAATACATAGAAATCCGGGAACCGTGCCCTACTCTTATTATCGAATAGATTCCTATGGTTCTTTAACGTGCTCGGAGGATAGAACGATACACGGGACCGCCGGGTTTACGTCCCCATCCGACGGACGAGGCTAAGGGAAAGTGTCTTGCCCAAGAACACACCGACGAAAATCAGTAGCACCACGGAGGATTGAACTCGGGGCCTCCTGTTACAAATCCGCCGCGCTAACGACTGCGCCACGCCTGCCCTCTACTTACTTTGAAGTCATTGAATTCATTACATTGCAATGACATAGTTTCTGTAAAAATGTTTCCACATACATTTAGAACTGTCAATGTAGAACCATTTTAATAGTTTTTAGTAATAAAAATCGAACAAGAAATGTAGCATTCACAGAACACAGTTAACCCAAACACCCGTATAAAACAAACAACACTTACATGGACAAATAAGAGCAAATGTGCGACAACATAATCATACAGTGATTGACAATATGGGGACGCATTGGAATGGTCAGAGACAAAAAGGCCGCTGGGGGTTTAAACCAGGTTCTAGAGTGACCAAACCGCACTCTTACCCTATTGTCATCCCAATAAACAGTATAAATAAAATAAATTCCCACCAGGCTATATCCTCTCTGAATGTTTTACCTTATATATCAAATGTATATGAACTTCTAGTAGTCAAACTTTAATCCCAAATATCGTGTTATCCAAGTAGGTCACTGTGACCTATTTGTTGATCTACTTTTGATTCATATTATTTACAAGTAAACAAGTTAACAAGTACATACTTTGAGGTAGATTGAAGCTTTTGTTTATTATATTCATATATACATGATCATTTTCATGTTACTTATATTGCCTATTAATGCTGAATAGTTAGTTAGAGATTATAGCCTGGCGGGGATTTCTTTGTTTACATTGTCCCGTTTTATTCGGATGACAATAGGATAAACGTGAGGTTTGTTGCACTCTAGAACCTGGTTTAAACCTCCAGTCAGCAGCCTTTTTGCCACTGATCCTTTCAAGGCGGTGGCCCTATTGTGATGCCTTTTATGTTTAAGACTTGCCTTTTATTTATCTGTGTAATTGTTGTTTGTTTCGATGCAAAATTGTGTTGTGGTCCTTGAATGATAAATTCCTGTTCGACGTTTATATTTGCTTTCTCATACTAAATTGAGAGCAAATATGGAAATATAGAATATACATTTAGAAATTAGCACTGTAGTCCAACTTTTACGATTTTACATTGATTTAACATTCATGACCTTGCAATTGACTGTTCAATGTCAAAACATAGACGTTACCTAATGTTCCGCTCACACTATTCAGTTATGCAATGTTTTGACACGATGCTTCAAAGAGCTTTTGCTTAATCGATGTAGTAGAGAACAATTTCAGCGCTTAGGTCCGCATTCCGCCACAATTTAAATCAAATGATCAAATTACATATACAGTGAGCAGTACATTATACAACACTGAGAGTGGTGAATATTGGAACGGTCGACAACACGGCCCATTGGCTAGCTTAAATCGACTATGTGTGTACACAACCTCGCTATTATCCTATCCCTAGCGCCTAAATTAAAAAAGACAGTGCAAATAAAAGGATATTCCATCAAAAGGAAATTTCTAACAATAAAGTCAACATCTCCAGACAGACTTAAACATTATTTTACAGATATAAAATACATAACTAGATAAAATTAGAAAAAAACCAGGATGTATCCAGAAAAATACTGAACAACCACAAATGCATACTTAAATCTATGGTAAAAGAATTGACTTTAACTTTGTCACCGCATTGAGATGGGATGTACTTCGTGCTCCATCGTACGGGGTTTATATCTGCAACAGCCAAAGAAAAAACAAATATAGGAAAAGTGCATGCAACGACCCCACTTTACATTCTTTTGTTTTCAAAGAGTGCCACGAGGTTGCCTAGGCATCGCAAAAGAGAAAAATGAAGCGAAGTGACTGACCGTAGAGGAGTCAATCACCAAATTGCTAAAGGGTCGTACCCTTTTTGTGACGAATTTCCTAGTTAATTTGGTAAAGGGTTGAGGAAACCCGTCAGACCGTTTTTATAGATCACAGTTCCATAGAATAGAGACTGTGACATTTCTAGTCGCTGAAATGGTTTTAGGTTGGTGCTTTACTTCTCTAGTAGGTTTTCGTTGCGGCAATACAGCTTTTAGAAAGATCTACGCAGTTTGTGATAACGTAAACGTTGAGGAAAAGTTTACGTGAAATAACATTGAAGTCCCTGACATCGTTGCGAGCTCTAGCAAAACGAATGAGCTTGGAGATATAAAGCCCGTATGATGTAGAACGAGGTACATCCCATCTCAATGCGGTGTCAAAGTTAAAGTCATTTATTTTATGATATATTTTAGTATGTATTTGATCATTTGAAATTCAGAGATGGAGATATAGGAATACTGATATGGTATCCGAACTGTTTACTTCATTCAACGTGAGCTCTTGTGGATACATATAAATTACCATACACGCAAATAAGGATTATCAATACTGAGTCTTATTAATTAACTACTTAATATCTGCCGTGTTTTGCAGGAAATTGCACGCATCATATGGTAAAAACAAGGCCAATATGGAGAGAAACTCGGCCAATATGAGAAAACTCGGCCAATATAAATTTCAAGCCATCTGATTGGATAAGCCAACACGGCCAATATGACCAAGGCTTTGTTTTCTTTAAGGACGCCATTTTGAGGAGAAAAAAACACAACGTCGCAGCTATTTCGCCTATGTAATGTAGACATCAAAATAATTAAGGTTTGATTATTTGTAAATTCGGTTACATCGACTTCGCTGAAATATAGCTATTATCACGTTCGTGTGTGATTATTCAACGCGCCATCGAGCGGTAACAGTGGAAGCTTTTTTTTAATTTTAATCAGATACTTGTTATTAAATGTTATATTGAACATATACCTCTAGATTTTCTTACCTGTAAATGATATTTAAAAAACATAGGCATAAAGAGAGCTATTAAGTAGTTAATTAATAAAAATGTCGTTAATTAAGTGTTTTAATATTGGCCCAGTTATTGGTCCAAGGACTGTCATATTGGCCCAAGGCCTTCCACGGACTGTCATATTGGGTCATATTGGCCCAAGGCCTTCCACGGACTGTCATATTGGCCAATATGACAGTCCTTGGACCAATAACTTCGGCCTAGGGCCAATATGACGGTCCTTGGAACAATAACTGGGCCAATATGAAACCACTTAATTAATATCATCATAATATAAATACCGAGATGTATTATTAACGCACCAATAATGTCTCCATGGATAGCAGGTGACAAGCTCAACATACAATCTCTTTCATAACATTATAAAACAAATCTGCAACAAGTGGTGCACAATTAGTACCCATACGAATACCAACAATATGGCTAATTCATTTTAATGATCAAGAAGAAAAGATAAAGCTCTACAAATATCAGCCCAAGTCCATATGTTATAAATATCATTAGGGGCGTTTGTAGCGAAACCACTGACATTATTACAAGCAAAAAAAGGAACTCTTTCTCATGTAAATATTTTCTGTATGATCTGAATAAATTTATTCCTGATCAGGCCATGTGGTTGATCGGCGTACAGCGTGGAAAAATCGCAGGTGCATGAAAATGCTTAATCAAGAACTTCTCAGGAGTTTTTGATCGACCAGAACAGATTAATGCCTGAATTTTCAAAACCCTTTCCGCAATATTTTATAGCATTTTCTTTAATCGTGGAAAGGCACGAGGTCAACAGTTTGATACAGTAGTAGTAGTACATGAACTTGAATTTTGAATTTTCATTAGAACTTGCTTTTTGTGGATGTTTGTGAAGATTTGAAATCCAGTACATTGTAGGGAGCTTATTCTGTTTATTATGCCCCCGAAGGGTGGCATATAGTAATCGCACTGTCTGTCCGTTCGCGTGTACACTCGTGTCCGCTTCATAACTCTGACAATAATAGATGGATTTTCAAATAACTTTGCACAACTGCTCACCACAACAAGACGACGTGTCGGGCACAAAATCCAGGTCCGCGGCTCCAAGGTCAAGGTCACACTTAGAGATCAAAGTTCAAAATCCGTTCGTCTATACAATCGTCTCCGCTTCATAACTCGGACAAGAATCAACGGATTTTCAAATAACTTCGCACAATTGCTCACCACAATAAGACGTTGTGTCGCGAAAAAAATAAAAATAAAAAATAATTTATAAAAAATTTTTTTTTAATTTATTTGTTTAATTTTTTTTTTTTAATATTTTATTACAAAGTATTGATATAATGCAATCGTTAGGCAAAATAGATATTGTTGGAGACTTTGTATGCAGGAACCAGAAAAATACCAGCATGAAGAGGTTATACTCCCTTCATAAGATGACGTAAATTGCAAAACGACGTGTATGGAAGCAGATAAGAATTTATATACTTTATTCGAATGTTTCAGAAATTGTTCTCATCCAAACAGTAAGTGTATTATATCTGCGCTTCGCGTTTACAGAACTTAGTACACATATTTACTAGTAAAAATATCTAGGTGGAAGGAGCAATAAATAGCAAAATAAGTGTTACAAAGTTTATAAATGCATTTGTTTTCTAAACAATATTCCTTTCCCACACAAAATTGTCCATCCATTATACACAGTCCATTGGAGTATGTGGTCCAGTGGTACAGCGTCGGACTTCAGATCGAGAGGTCTTGGGTTCGATCTTCGCCGTGGCCATGTTATTTATCATTGAGGACGGTAGTTAATCCATTACGCTTAGTACTGGTTCTACCCAGGAAGCCATCGAGAGTTATAAATATAAGTTGAAAGAACTTGTTTCGCAATCGAAATAAAAGAAATATGTTTAAACAAAATAGTCCATTCATCCTTTGTTGTCAACACACTAATCATTTTCAAAGTTTTCACTGACCAATGGTCTGTGTTTGTTTGTAGTGGGATACTAATATAGTGTTCATAACAAAGGAATATTGAGAAAGATTAAAAGTGATTTTATAAAGTTTATATGGATTTATTTCCCCGTAACGTGCCTCTATTACATTTTCTTGACGGCTCTAAATGTTCATGACGTCAACGTTTTAAACGTCGCCTTTGACAGATTCTTAAATAGTCTCGATCATCCAGACCTCTCGCGAGACTTCTCTCAAAGAAGTCCAAACGATGGTCTGGAGTAAAGCTTCTTTAAAATTTTTGACATCAAAACGAGGTGCGGACAAAAAAGAATCACCGGCCTCTGATTGGTCAACTTCAGTTTGTTATGGAAATCCGTGGGAATCACCCCCTACGTCACGACGGCGTTAAAAAATACGTGACGTTACGCGCAATGTTGTGCAGTAAAATTACTCCAAACATAGTCAGCGGATCATGATTAATGCTAAAAATTAAATTTTAAACATCACTTTGTAAGATTATATTATGTTTTAGAGAAACTACAATAAAGCGAAGTGTATTGTATATTTAATAAGAACGTACACAAATCCCATTGGAACTAATGTTGCGCGTAATTCAACGTGCACTTTGATGTTGCAATCAAAATGACGTCACGTCGCAGTCAGTTTTGACGGTTGGCGCCGTCTATCGGTCAACATTTTTAAAGAACAATGAGTCCAGACGCTCGCTAGCGCTCGCAGTCAGCTTGATTGTGTCTGGATGATAGAGTCTAAATCTTAAATAAAATAATCGTCGTTTATCGCAATGTTGGTGTTTTTCCTCTTTTAACAGCAAACAACTCTGCTTACTATTATGTCAGACTTTTACCCAAAATGGAAAGCGCAGAAAAGCGGTCAAAACAAAACAGTCATCGGTTTCCACAAGAAATCGACAGGTAATCTCCGCCATTTTCTTTTTGTGTTTTGAAGATCTGAGGCTCCCATGGAAAATCATTAATTCGTTAAACGTCCATGTCGCGAGACGTACATAAACTCATGTCTACGTCGCATTGACCAATGACACCCCGAACATGTATATATACTACAGTCATTGTAATATCACTACTAAGACACGTGATGACGCCGACAAAAATCACGAGTGGTGTAATTAGTGTTTCATTATTGAATGACATTGACATGAAAAGTTCAATGTCAAAATAATGCCATACAAGATTTGAAGCATTATTACCTTCCAATTATTAAAGTATCTTTAATACACCACCATAATATAGGTGGCTTTACATTTATTTGCATATTAACTTATTCTTGAATCTTTTGATGTAGTCTATATGAAACAAAGTTGTTGCTTTTTTGTGTTTTCTAAATATGCATTCATGCAGATACACGCTGAAGAATACCACCGAACAACCAATAACACTTGTTACTTTAACAACGTCAAGTTTGCAAGTGAATTAAATATTACACATACATTATATTATACAATTTTGCCACATTAATATATTTATATAAGTTATTGAATGCCAATAAAAAATGAAAATGTTATTTATCGCGCAAAGGAGAATAGCTGCAAACCAATCGTTAAAACAAGTTGTTTTTTAGTAACTACATATTGTACAAATAATATATTTTCAACGACGTTGTTCGTGCATGCCAGATTGTAAAAAACCATCTCCATTCTATGAGGCCATAACGCGTCAATACAGAAGTCATAACTTATACCTTAATGGCAGTTTAGGGTTTGGCGGTTAGCCATTAACAGTCTCGTTTGGCTGGTTCCACTTTGATCTCTGGGCACAATGCTTCAAATGGACACACGCTCGGATATGTATTATCACATGTCAAAAACTATAATGCGCAATTGAATAAAACACTTAACAAAATTAATCTATGAAAACGCACACCCTTTTCATTTTAAACAAAAAATAAAACCGAATAGCCGATTTCGTTTTCTATAAAACCTAATAAACTTGAAAGAAAATGGTAATTTTATTACTTAGCATAGTTGAGATCGAATACATATATTTTGTATTACTGAAATAGAAAGAATGTTAGCAGTTTATTTAAACATTTATCACTATATGTATTCTTCGCCAATATTTCGGTGCAATTGAAGCTCAAGTCAATATTCACATACTAAGGTGACAATCGCCTTATAAGTAACCACACCCGCTGAGCAACACAACTAGTGTGGTTTCACCAGCTTCAAAGAACACAGCGTTGAGCAACACAACTGTTGTACATTTCCCTGCTCCAGAGAACACCTCGTTGAGCAACACAACTATTGTAAATTTCCCTAGTTCCAGAGAACACTTCGTTAAGCAACACAACTCTTATACATTTCCCTAGCCCCAGAGAACACCCCATTGAGCAACACAGATATTGTCAATTTCCCTATCTCCAGAGAACACCACGTTGAACAACACAACTATTGTAAATTCCCCAAGCTGCGGAGAACACTTCTTTGAGCAGCACAACTCTTATACATTCCCCTAGATCCAGAGAACACTTCGTTGAGCAACACAACTAGTGCACATTTCCCAAAGCTCCAGAGAAACCTCGTTGAGCCACACAACTATTGAACATTTACCTAGCTCCAGAGAACGCTTCGTTGATCGACACAGTTAATGCAGTTTGTTTCACAAGCTACAGTGAATAAACTGTTGAGTAAAACAATAATTGTGTGTTTCACTGGCTACAAAGAACACACCGTAGAGCATCAGAACTATTGTACCTTTCCCAATCTCCAGGAAAAACATAGCGTTGAGCAACACAACTACTCTGCGTTTCAATAGCTCCAGAGAACATAGCGTTGAGCAACACAACTACTATGCGCTTCCCTAGCTTCATAAAAAAAACGTTGAACAACTACTATGCGTTTGTTTAGCTCCAGAGACCATACCGTTGAGCAACACAACTACTATGCGTTTCAATAGCTCCAGAGATTACACAGATGCTGTGCGTTTCACTAGCTCCAGAAAACATACCGTTGAGCAACACAACTACAATGAGTTTCAATAGCACCAGAGATCATACCGTTGAGTAACTCAGCTGCTTTGCGTTTCATTAGCTCCAGAGAACATACCGTTGAGCAACACAACTATTATGCGTTTCAATAGCTCCAGCGAAATACCGTGGAATAACACAGCTGTGTTGAGAAAGAATGTTCGTTTCACTAAATCCAGAGAACATGACGTTGAGCAACACAAATGCTATGCGTTTCAATAGCTCCAGCGAAACACCGTTGAATAACACAGCTGCTGTGCGTATCAATAGCTCCAGCGAACACAGGCTATTATGCGTTTCAATAGCTCCAGCGAACATACCGTTGAGCAACACAATAGCACCAGGGAACACACCGTTGAGTAACACAGCTGCTGTGCGTTTCACTGGCTCCAGAGAACATTCCGTTGAGCAACACAACTACTATGCGTTTTAATAGCTACGGCAAATCACAGTTGAATAACACAGCAGCTGAGCGTTTCAATAGCTCCAGCGTTGAGTAACACAGCTGCTGTGCGTTTCAGTAGCTCCAGAAAACATACCGTTGAGCAACACAACTACTATGCGTTTCAATAGCTCCAGCGAAACACCATTGAATAACACAGCTGCTTGCGTTTCACAAGCTCCGGAGAAAATACCGTTGAGTAACATAGCTACTATGCGTTTCATTAGCTCCAGCGAACATACCGTTGAGCAACACAATAGCACCAGGGAACACACCGTTGAATAACACACTGCTCTGCGTTTCAATAGATCCATACAACATACCTTTGAGTGACACAGCCGCTGTTCGTTTCACATACCGTTGAGTAACACAACTGCTGTGCGTTTCAATAGCTCCATCCAACATACCGTTGAGCAACACAACTACTATGCGTTTCAATAGCTAGAGCGAAACACCATTGAATAACACAACTGATTTGCCTTTCATTAGCTCCAGACAACATAACGTTGAGCAACACAACTCCAGAGAACATACCGTTAAGCAACAAAACTACTAAGCGTTGCAATAGCTCCAGAGAACATAACGTTGAGCAACACAACTCCAGAGAACATACCGTTGAGCAACACAACTACTATGCGTTTCACTAGATCCAGAGAACGTACCGTTGAGCAACACAACTAATATGCGTTTCATTATCTCCAGAGAACATACCGTTGAGCAACACAACTACTATGCGTTTCACTAGATCCAGAGAACATACCGTTGAGCAACACAACTGCTATGCGTTACACTAGATCCAGAGAACATACCGTTTTGCAACACAATTATTATGCGTTTCAATAGCTCCAGCGAAACACCGTTGAATAGCACAATTGCTCTGCTTTCAATCGCTCCAGCGAACACAACGTTGAGTAACACAGCTGCTGTGTGTTTTACTAGCTCCAAAGAACATACCGAGCAAAACAACTAATATGAGTTTCAATAGCTCCAACGAAACGACATTGAGTAACACAGCTGATGTGCGTTTCACTAGCTCCAGAGAACATACCGTTGAGCAACACAACTACAATGAGTTTCAATAGTTCCAGACAACATACCGTTGAATAACACTGCTGCTTTGCGTTTCATTAGCTCCAGGGAACATACCGTTGATCAACACAAGCACTATGCGTTTCAATAGCTCCAGCGAACATACCGGTGAGTAACACAGCTGCAGTGCGTTTCACTAGCTCCGCAGAACATACCGTTGAGCAACACATCTGCTGTGCGTTTCGAAATCTCCACCAAAACACCATTAAATAACACAGCTGCTGTGAGTTTCACTAGCTCCAGAGAACATAGCGTTGAGCAACACAACTACTGTGCGTTTCAATAGCTCCAGCGTACACACCGTTGAGCAACACTTCTACTATTTGTTTTACTAGCTCCAGCGGAGACACCATTGAGTAACCCAGCTGCTGTGCGTTTCGCTAGCTCCAGAGAACACAACGTTGAGCAACACAACTACTCTGCGTTTCACTAGCTCCTGCGAACACACCGTTGAGTAACACAGACGCTGTGTGTTTCAAGCTACTATGCGTTTCAAAAATCTCCACCAAAACACCATCATTAAAAAACACAGCTGCTGTGCGTTTCACTAACTCCAGAGAACATTCCGTTGAGCAACACAAACTACTATGCGTTTCAATAGCTCCAGCGAACACACCATTGAGTAACACAGCTACTGTGCGTTTCACTAGCTCCAGAGACCTCACCGTTGAGCAACACATCTAGTATGCTCCAGCGAACACATCGTTGAGCAACACAACTACTGTACGTTTCCCTAGCTCCCGAGAACACACTGTTGAGCAAAACAACTACTGTTGCGTTTCACAACTCCATAAAACACACCATTCATCCGCACAATTACTATGCTTTTCCCTAGCTACCGTGAACACACCATTCAGCAACACAACTTCTATGCGTTTCACTAGTTTCATAGAATTAATCGTTGAGCAGCACAACTACTGTGCGTATCTCTAACTGCATAAAACACACCAATTATCCTCAGAACTACTATGCATTTCTTAGCTCCCGAGAACACACCGTTGTGAAACACAACTTCTGTGCGTTTCCCTAGTTCCAGAGAACACACCAGTCAGCAACACAGCTTCTGTACGTTTCCTTAGCTCTCGAGAACACACCGTTGAGCAATACAATTTATGTGCGTTCCCTAGCTCCAGGGAAAACACTGTTGAGCAACACAAATACTGTGTATTTCCCAGGCTTTAGAGAACCCACCGTTAAACAGAACACGATGTTGAGTAACACAACCATTGTGGGTTTCCCGAGACCCAGAGAAACACAAATACTTATATTGTGCGTTTCTCTACTATGCATTTCTTTAGCTCCTGAGAACATAACTTCTGTGCGTTCCCTACCTTCAGAGAATGAATTTGCAATATCAAAGCGGACAAGGGCTAAAGAGAAATGTATGATAGATAATGTAGTCGTTAACTGCTGTTAATGAATTGTGATATGTAGGGACATGTTTTCTTAAATAAAATATTTTAAGGTACCAAGTTCAGCTGTTTGTAGCAGGTATGCATAAAAGTATGTCCAATTACCGGCTATACCCTAGTCCCGTCACGTGACGTAGAGTTATCGTTCGTGCCCTCCGCCATCGTCAGTCGGAGAATGTCAGCTGTAACAATTTTCAAATGCTGAATAGCTATACCCATGACGGTTCAATTTTCTGACACTGATTATAGCATAACGGTGACTTTAACTGTCTATTATACAAAGAAAGAAATTTATGATGAATGTGAACTTTGCGAAAATAACTTCTTATGATAAATAAGTCAATGTTGCCACGATACATTAAAATTCTTCATCATTGATGCATATGTGTGTGATAACTAGATGAATTCTGAAACCTTATGATTAAATTTCTATAGTAGCGTTATATAATAAATTAGTCGAGTTTTAGAACAGAAACATCGGCGTGTCGTATTTGCGCAAGACATATTATATGGATCACATTATTTGAATATAGATATCATTTCTTAGTGATTTTCCCTTGTCTAAATAATAATACGAGAACAATATGTAAATGTTCATGATATGAAACATTCATTTTCTCAGGCAAAGCATTCCATCGCCGTTTTTTTGACGTCCAGGTGTAATGTAACTTGTTTGCGCCCAACTGAAAGAATTGATTGAAGCAGATGCGTTTTTGAATCGTTTTCATTCTGTTATCCATTTATGAAAGCTTCATAGAATTATTTTCGTAATCGTGTTAGCATTTAACTGAAGATATTAATTTTGTTCTCTTATTTTTGTAATGCATCTCTATGCACCCGCGGTTCTTATTTCAAACGTTGACGCCCTCTCAGGGGAGGTTCTCTTCGGGTAACGACCACTGTTCCACAGATCCGCAACATAAAATTTCATTTAGGACACAGCTCCCTCGATCATTAAAATAAGGTATTTGATCGCTGGATCCCTTATAGCAATGGTCAATGTTCCCCAGATCCCTAAAATAATTGTCTATGTTCCCCAGATTCCCAAAACCCTTCGGATGTTCTCAACCATTTATTTTATACTTGATTCATTAACTGTATATGCGACTACTTTGCTGGCGTTGTCTATATACAGCCAATGGACCAGCTGTCCTTATAATAGACTAATACCATCTGCCGTGATATGGATAATATAATACGTCATTAATATTGTTTTTAATCATAATGCATAATTGATGGATTATTCGACCTAACCGTATACAATGTCGGTCATACGAATGTTAAGGCTAATCGTTTAAACTCGTTAGTTTCCGTAAGTGTCGGAAAAAAAACTCTGTGGTTGAGACGGTGTCGATTTTATGTAACGTGTATGCAAGCATTGTCCGCTTCTAGAGACTTATTAAAAAAAATACATTCCCGCATTTCGCTTTAATCAACCGGATGTGCTGGCCTGGTGCAGCCGAAAATAGTTCTCTATTAAAGAGTCATAGTATGTTTATTCTTACTTGTTTAGTGCAGTTTCCTGTTATATTATGGCTGTATTCTGGACCTGTTATTAAAATCCAGCTCATACTTTTGACGGGTTTAGACATACATTTCAACAGTGAAAGTAGAAATGGTATGCAGTTACAAAGGGTCAAACAAAACCTATTTCTTTGCTGATTTTTTATTAGCAGACATGTTTGGTCTCATGATAAAGGAAGTTTCCCAGTATTCTACCGAGGTTTGCGTTTTCTATAGGCACTGGACATTCGCTTTTTTATGGTGGCTGATTTCTGCCATTTGCCGTCTTACCGTCTTTTTGTTATTTCGTCGCGAAAAGACGACAGAACGAAAAGACGACAGGACGAAAAGACGCCAAATACAGCGCAAAAAGACGACAGAACGAAAAGACGACTGAACGACAGAACGAAAAGACGACAGAAAGCCACGCGAAAAGACGAAAAGATGACACTTCAGCCGCTGCATTTCGGTCTCCGTGCTGCTGCCCAATATGATGTCCCGGTGTCCCACATCTCCGTACTTCTGCCCAATACGATGTCCCGGTGTCCCGCATCTCTGTGCTGCTGCCCAATACGATGTCCCGGTGTCCCGCTTCTCCATAATGCTGCCCAATACGATGTACTGGTGTCCCGCATCTCCGTGCTGCTGCCCAATACGATGTTTCGGTATCCCGCTTCTCCGTACTGCTGCCCAATACGATGTACCGGTGTCCAAAATCTCCGTTCTGCTGCGAGATACGATGTACCGGTGTCCGGTGTCCCGCTTCTCCGTGCTGCTGCCGGATACTATGTCCCGGTGTCTCGCATCTCCATACTGCTGCCCAATAATATACCGGTGAACCTCAAACAAGCCTGTTTTAAGTTGACATTTTTATTACACTGCAGTAATAAATCATAACAAATCAATATATTGTTTTTCTATAGTATGACGTTACATTGGTCGTTTGCACTGTGATAAGAAAAATACATGTTTGAGTTAATCACCATTACACATTGTGCAACACATGTTGGGCCACTTAAGAAAAAAGTAAAGACTTCCAAAATAAATAGCATTTGTCATTTTCGATGTTATAAACTAAACGCTCTATGAACAATGTTAGATAAGATGAAAGACGCCAGCTGACTCCAGTGGCTTGCACATAGACTGTATCCTTAACTCCAAACTATATATATCAAACATACAAAGACATACAAAGACTGCATGAATGCCGTTGACGAAAATGTCTGCAACAGATGAATTAATTCCAGGTCCGTAGCCAGCCCTGAAATTTAATAAATCCCTTCCTAGCGGGATCTAAGGACATAATCCCTGGAAAATGTCGATTTCTACATGTGATTTCCTACGTTTATGCGCATTCCCGGGTCAGATTTTCAGATTTAAGTTAGACGATTGTATTGAAGAATATGTTTGTGATTGTATTTGATATTCCATTAAAACTTCTACGTCAATGCTTGGTATCTTCCCAAGATTCTACCGAGGCAAATGCTTCGGTGTACTGCCTCGGTGTGCCTAGCTACGGTCCTGCATTCAGTTATTCTGCTTTTTTTGCGTAACCTATACTGCTATAGAATAGGCACTTAATATGAATAGTAGTCATCCAAGAATTAATGTTTTAATATAAATGCATACCATTTACAGCTAGATTGTAAATTGTGAAATTCAATCTTTAGCGGTGACCATTTTACACCCCTGTTGAGGTTTCTCTCTTTAAATACACTGTGTATTATTATTTTAGTATCATTATGTAACTATATCTGCACTTTTCGAGAGAAAGGCGGATATATATACTCGGTTGCAAAAGAAAGTGTGCACTCAGGTTTTTGTTAAATTTATTGTATAAAATATGTACGAAATATTGCATATAGGGTACCATTTATTTTGCCATTCTATTGCCAATGTCAAGATCGATAGCTTAATTCATTGAAGCATGGTCAACAGTGAAGAGGGTAGGGGTCAAAATCAAAAATCGCAAAACAGTCCAAAAGAATATGTTGCTTCATTTTTTTCAAATTTAATTGTGATTGAAAGCGCATTTTTGTCAGATTGGAACCTATCACGCAGCTAAGTGATAGTGTTTCTATGGCAATTAAATGCCCTGTCGCCTCTCGTAATCATGACTGGTTTTCGGTAAGCCATGGCATATTTAAAATACAGAAGGAAATAAAATGCGTTGTGTTTTTTTGTTTATCCAAAGGTTAGAGAATTCAACCAAACAGATTTTTATCTACAAGGACCATTTCCACGAGATTCACGTGCAAATCATGGAAAACAACACAAACGCTTTTCCCGTGCAAAACAACTGTGTATTGACCGATTTATTGCCATTGGCAGATAAAGATACATGTAAACATGTATAGGTAAAAGTTTGAACGCTGTACTATAAATATGAAACATTTTAAAAGTGCACACTTTCTTTTGCAACTGAGTATACATTGGTTAGTCCCGTCCGCGTGTTGCGTCACTACTACTGCTACTACTGCTGCTGCTGCTGCTGCTGCTGCTGCTGCTGCTACTACTACTACTACTACTACTACTACTACTACTACTGTTATTATTATTATTATATTATTATTATTATTATTATTATTATTAATAATATTATATTGTTTTTATTATTATTTTTATTTTTATTTTTACTATTATTATTATTATGTTCTATGACTGGTCCAGTATAAACAAATAGTCAGCCTTCATAAACCTTCAATGTTAACTAAAAACTAGGCGTGCCAAACTTAAGGCAAACACATCCTTAATGATGTGTTCTCGCACTCTCTAGACAATGTTTATCCTTACCTTTACTTGAGACTTGGACAAAATTACCAAATTGAAATCGGTGTCAGCCCTAAAATGTCAAACACTGTTTATTTAAGTATTTTACTCTTGTTGAGTATATCATTTAAAATATCAACGTTTACGAGAAGTTTGATAATATATAAAACCCAGCACAATCACCTGCGTGGCAGTATTGATACTATTTCTGTGAACGTCTATTGCACGTCCCAGATACGTAATGATACCTACTCTGGGTTACAGTTGAGTATATAACTATTGGCTTATTAATTCTACTGATTCTTTGGTAATTCAAAATGTTTTACAATATGCTTTTTTTTCATATAAACATTTGAAAGTATAAAATCTGAATACCATCTGGAAGATGAAATGAAAGCGGAGTTAGTCTGGGGGTGTTTGATTGTGTTGAGGGGTGTGGTGTGTGGGGGTGTTGTGGGTATGTGTAGTGTGGTAGTGTGTGGGTGTGGGTGAGGTATGGTTGATGGGGCTTGGGGCGGGGAAGCTTTGAGGCTGTATTGTATATTGTTATATATCTAATTATAAAGGTTTTTGGTATAAACTTCCTAAGCACATACTTATTTTTAATACATTTTACTGCTATACTCTACTGCAGTTGAACTACAGAAGCTTGCTAATGCCAACCAAGAGATATGTGGAAGAATTATGAATGTAAATAACATACTAAACAAAACTACCATACTGCGCTTCAATTTCAACGCAAATTATAAAAGGGGCAAATGCACCAAATTGGGCCTGATGTTCCGTCTGGTGTTATCATTGTTTATGAGCAGCTCGAAAACGCAGCTAGGCGTGCTTATATAAACAATTACTTTTGTATTTTAATTCGTATGACCCTAGAATGATCTTAGGAATGTATAGTTTTGTAATAGAAGATGGTTGTTGTTGAATGGTATTTTACTTCATTTTCAGCACATTTTAGACTGTATGAAGGTCGTTTTTTTGTGTGGTGGAAGCAGACTACCCACTTTTCTCTAGGTAAAACCAGTACTGTATACCACAGAAAAACATATTTATTAGCTCATATGCCCAACTGACACAAACATTGAATCACGTGATAGTATTATAATTCAAAATATTAGATAATTACGGGGAATAATTGCTTATCATGTCAATTAATTTTACTAGAAAGTAATATGGGTTTACCGCTGTACTTTAAAATTGCGAATCATTTGTCAATAAATAAGTCTTGATCTATCAAAGACATTAAAATCGCCTCCAGTCCCTGTAAGCGACGTTTTAACAACACCTAGCGTTGATACAGTCAGTATTTATTTCCCCGTTTTACCTGCCGTTAATCATACTGCAGCACGTATAATAAATTATATTTGTATCGGCATCGAATATAAGTGACATGTCTATTCAGAGTTTCGATTGGTTTCAAGAACGCACCTTAATGGTTGAGTGTTCAGTGCCATAGAGTTGTTAGAAATCCATAGATTTCAAATGTTCATATTGATTCATGAGACTCGGGATAATCAGCTGGCTCCCACAATTCTAAGAAAATAGAGTTGAATTGCAGAATATTAAAACACGTGCTACATTTTCTGTTACATTAGAAAAAACGAAATATATGTAAATTAAGGGTAACGGAGATATGCTTCAACTGGCATTAATTTTTATCATTTACAAAATTCAATATTTATAACTAAATGCTTTGGTGTTTAAATAAAGATCATGTAATATCACAGGAAAAGTATCTAGGCATTAAATTCTTATGTGTTTTACATATGTGATACATACGCATTCCACATATGCATTATTAATAAAAGTAACACATATGTAATACATATGAAAACATATTTTACTAAAAAATATTAAAAATTAAAAAGGATGTTAAACCATTTTCTACAATATTCTACTATTTTTTTTAAATACTTTATGTATTTCAGGTATAATAATTTCATATGAAATACATATGTAATGAAATACATATGTATACATTTCATATGTGGTACAGGTGTATTATTTTAACATGAAACATATATGAGAAACATATGTAGCACATATGATTCATTTACATATCTGGCACATATGTAAATAACATGATGTATATATGAAAGAACCATGCAAATAATAAGAAAGTAATACACATATGTGGCACATTTCACAACATTTTTCCTGTGTATATACATGGACTTGTATTGCAGCATTTATAGATACTTGGTGCGATCTGGAAGAATTATGGGTGTCGATCCAAATACGAATAAAACCACCAAAAGATATTTAATATTTAATACGCTTATCGCTAAACTAGGACCAGTGATAGGTCTGATAGGTATTTTATTATTTTTTTAATTACAACTTGACTCGTTTTATTGTATCAATAATTAATGTTTATTTTTATGATGCTTTTAGGCGATTCTAAATTCGAAGTACACCTTTTTTTGAATGATATGTACAACTGAAGTGATATGAACTCCATATGAATCCATTTTTATGATGTTATAACAAAATCCGCCGTACCGTAGAGTTTTCCAGATTAAGCAGTTTCATAAACAATATTTAAACTAAAGGTAACATGCGCCTTAATTTAATTCAAATGCACATTTCTTATGAAACTGAAGCACATTAGGATAGGTTTCACTTCTAGTTCGCTTCTGGTCTCTTTAAACTCGCCGTATACGTTAAGTTACATAATAACCTGACTAACGTATGTTCTTACAACAGACTGAGAGTATACAACAATGGTTACAACGTTTTACAATTTACTACTTCATGATTTTTTCGAGATTTTAGAGCGTTACATTGTAAATAAGTATATTCTTGAATATGAAATGATATCAGCGGTGAACCCGTGGGCTTTCATTTCAATGATTTGTATTAGTACTCGTGTTTGGAAACTGTTTTACCTTTTGTTATGTAATGTTTTATCAAGTGCTTTCTACTTAAACTTATTAAAATACTTTGATTGCAGACATGAACGCAACTGTAATTGAAATATGCACTTGTTTCTTTATTGTATCTCATCCTTGAATACGAACATTCAGATAGCAGTAGTTTGTAATTTATATTTTTATCCTCGCCAGAAGAGTCCCGCCTATTTAGTATTTTACTAAAATTCAATAGATTTGAAGATATTCTGAAAAGCTGTGTGCAAACATTTGCAATATTTAACATTGATTCCTGTTTTAAATATACAATGGCTAATGGTATAAATATCTTCTATTTCTTCATTATTCGTACCAAGTGTTTGCTTTCCAGCTACAAAAATATTGATACAAAATTTTGAAAATTTGAGAAGGACTATATTTCAATGCGTAATGTTACAAAATAACATACTCCCACTCCAAGGAGGTATTATAGCGCGTTAAATTCTTTTCATCTTGTTATAATTACTCCGAGTAGTATAATTCAAATTAAATAACATGTATCGCGTTTTGTTAATCATTGAAATGCGATTTTAGTTAATCATAGTATAGCTTTATTATTATGACAATGTAAATATTGCAATGTTTGATTTTGAAGTTCGCAATTTATTGAGTTTCATTTTGAACACCTGTTTTAGCATTAAAATAGATATAATATATTTGTATTGCATTGCACATAATTATATCCATATCTTTAAAATCTGCTTTTAACTGATAAAGGGTGTGCAGTACATTTTCAGGAGGAAGCCACGTGACTTAAACGCATTAATTAATTTATGCGATGTTTTTCCATTGCTCAAAGAAAATGTTAGACTTTCAAATCTTTATTTTATTTAAATTCGCACAATATATGCAATTTTCGCCTGCCTGGGAAGTCCGTTTATTGTTCTTCGATCTATTTTTCTTGATTTTGCCCCAGTGTTACACGTATGTACACCTCCCAAAACAATTCAAGTGTATTTTTTTTACATTTGATTTCATTAATATATTTAACATTAAAGGGACACACGGCAATCTTGAATTTTTAAAAACTCACGGCACCCCGTTAAATTTAGGTATAAGTTGCATTTGTTCAATCAATAGAATTAATTATTTTTTATAATTACTAATTGTTAATTACATTGCATTAATAGGACATTTAAATCAACGGTAGAATAAGAAGATACAATGAAAACTAAAATATTTATTTAATTATATGCAAGCAGGTTTAACGTCATTTATAAATCGAGAGGCTAATCTTAATGATTAATAAACACTTCAATATTACCATATATCCCTCTAACGCCACTGAAATCATCAACGAAACGTTAAAGTTAAAACCTTTATTAAAAGGCCTCTAAAGACAAGAGCAAAACTACTTTTGGTAGCTCATTTAACTATAGATACATACTGATTTTTGGTCGAAATATTAGAAATATTATAAACGATATAGTATTTCTGTTTCCGGTCTTTTCTTTGTCTCTTGTGTGCGTGTGTGTGTGCGTGCATGTGTGCATGTGTGCGTGAATGAGTGAGTGAGTGAGTGAGTGAGTGAGTGAGTGAGTGAGTGAGTGAGTGAGTGAGTGAGTGAGTGAGTGAGTGAGTGAGTGAGTGAGTGAGTGAGTGTGTGTGAGTGAGTGAGTGAGTGAGTGAGTGAGTGTGAATGTGAATGAGTGAGTGAGTGAGTGAGTGAGTGAGTGAGTGAGTGAGTGAGTGAGTGAGTGAGTGAGTGTGTGTGTGTGAGTGAGTGAGTGAGTGAGTGAGTGAGTGAGTGAGTGAGTGAGTGAGTGAGTGAGTGAGTGAGTGAGTGAGTGAGTGAGTGAGGGAGGGAGGGAGGGAGGGAGGGAGGGAGGGAGGGAGGGAGGGAGGGAGGGAGGGAGGGAGTGAGTGAGTGAGTGAGTGAGTGAGTGAGTGAGTGAGTGAGTGAGTGAGTGAGTGAGTGAGTGAGTGAGTGAGTGAGTGAGTGAGTGAGTGAGTGAGTGAGTGAGTGAGTGAGTGAGTGAGTGAGTGAGTGAGTGAGTGAGTGAGTGAGTGAGTGAGTGAGTGAGTGAGTGAGTGAGTGAGTGAGTGAGTGAGTGAGTGAGTGAGTGAGTGAGTGAGTGAGTGAGTGAGTGAGTGAGTGAGTGAGTGAGTGAGTGAGTGAGTGAGTGAGTGAGTGAGTGAGTGAGTGAGTGAGTGAGTGAGTGAGTGAGTGAGTGAGTGAGTGAGTGAGTGAGTGAGTGAGTGAGTGAGTGAGTGAGTGAGTGAGTGAGTGAGTGAGTGAGTGAGTGTTTATGTATGTGTGCGTAAGTGGTTGCATGTGCATTATGTTGATACTTGTACACATGTCACTATAATAAACAATTTACTTATTACTTACTTAAATCAATTTACTGACTTATCGGTCAGTCACACTATAGACATTTTTGACAAACTAATTTTGTCAATTTTAAATTATGGCGCAGAGATATGGGGATTCTCAAATGCGGAAAGTACACCTTCAATTTTGTAAACAACTTTTATGTGTTAAAACACAAACTCAAAACAATTTCATATATGGAGAACTCGAGAAAGTCCCTTTAAAAATTCAACGTATGGTCTTTATATATATTATCCGGTTCTGGTTAAAAATTACACGTACGAGTGATCGCAAATATATAAAAAAAATATGTATAATTTTATGTTAAATGATCTGATTGTAAACCCAAACAAATGAAACTGGGCATCTCAAGTTAAAGGGTTATTGGAACAAACAGGATTTAATGAAGTTTGGTATTCTCAAAGAGTTGAAAACATAACTTATTCCATTAATATATTTAAACAATGAATTAAAGATACATTTATATAAAATTGGAATGCTGTACTATCGGCTTCCACTAGAGCTAGAACATACAGAATAATATCAAATTTCAGGTTTAAGTATTATCTTGATGTACTAAAATATAAAGAAATTTAGAGCTTTTTTTACAAAACTAAGAGTCTCTAGTCACAGCCTGGTTAGAAACAGAAACTGGTCGATGGCATAGACCAAATAAAACGACAAGATCCGAAAGAAAATGCCAGCTTACTAATATATTAGAAAACACTTTGTATTGGAGTGTTCACTATATCATGATATTAGAAAAGAATATGTTAACAAATATTTTTGGAAACGGCCAAACATACCAAAACTTTATTGAACTTATGACAACAGAAAACAAGAGTTTTTTTTAAAGAAACTGTTAGTTTTCATTAGTAAGAGTTTTAAAAGAAGAGGCGACATGTTTTATAAATAAATATCACTTTTCTCCATTTTTGTCCATAGACATAAATGTGTACTGATCAGTACTTAGGACTATTAATTTAAAAATATATATTAAACACTTATATACTTAATAGTTGTCAAACACTGTTTAACTAGTAACACACTTTATACAGATGATCTTGAAACTCACCTATACAATTATACAAATTGTCATTAACTGGAAAATATTGTGTGTATTTCATATACATGCATGTGAACTGTTGGGCGTAATTCCTTATGTTTGAATAAAATATCTCTCTATATGTCTTCAATTACATGTGCTGGGTTGGTCTCTTAAGGACATATACATTACGTAGTCCCGCCTTAAAGGGACACATGGCAATCTTGAGATTTTAAAAACTAGCGGCGTCCCGTTAGTTTTCCTCTTAATTTGCATTTGTTCAATCATTAATATTAATTGTTAGAATAGTTCAAAGCAAATTATTTTTGCATATTACTAACTTTTTATAATATTGCACCAGTAATATATTTAAAAATTTGGTAAAATAGGGAAAGAAAGTTGAAATTTCAATTTTTTATTTAATTATATGCAAGCAGTTTTAAAGTCAAAATGACTCAGGATAAATAAATTGAGGAGCAAATTTAAATGTTTGAACCGTCCAGACTCTATTGTGCCCATCGCGGCAGGGCTACCTTGCCGTGTTCGTTGGCGGAGGGACGTAAAACCTCAGAAGTACACACACACACTTTAAATGTTTGAATAAAACTCAAGATTGCCATGTGTCCCTTTAATTCCATTAAGCGATGGGAACGCTCAGGATTTTATAACGAATATTTCGACAATAAAACATGTTTAAAAACATTTTTTACTGAAAAATACGATAACCTACTTAAAATTACCTAGTAAATGTTTTGATTTCATTTAAGCTGAAATTGAGGTTTTATTTCATAGCCCAGCCAACCCCGTTTTCGCTTTTTGGAGAAGGGGTTGGATGGGGTATGAAAGTTAATACTCGGACCACGTAATGAGATACTGGTTCTCACTTATTACACGTTGTAGCGATTGTTCCATAAAGAAGAACACGCATACAGGCTTTCCTTTTTTCTTGACAACTTTACCGGATTTAAGCATACGACAGGTCTCGCATATAATATTCCTGTCTGTATATCACTGTATTTAAATTTGCATATACGTGTAGCAAAAGAAGAATCTTCGGAGTTTTTGAATCCAATAAGTTTATTTAAGTAAGTATTCAAAGGGTTCGTTCGTCCTACAAGCTGTGGCTTCAGTAGAATACTGCAATTAATTACAGACGTGTGATAATATCTTAAAGGACGAGATTCAGCGTATACGATTCTTGGTGAAAAAGCGTGTAGCATATTGCGCCAATTTTTTCAGAATTCAACGTCTCCATTCAACGTTTTATTCTTTTTCTGAAATTGTCTCGTAATCAATGATCAAACTAATTAGCACGTTATGTTTCTAGATTAAATTAATGGGTTTAATGGAGCTCGTTTTTCTCTTCTTTGGTTAATTGATAAAGTCGTTTCCAACCAATCCCAGGTAATGCGTCTTGTTGAAAAGCGACGTCTGAAACAGAGCATGGCAGTTCAGGTTTTGTAAAGTTTTGTACAAAGTGTCAGCAACAAGGCCAGAAATTGGCAAGTCTCCTTTTACTTAATGCTTCTGTTTGTTTAGGTAATTTGTTTTACTGATATTTAACGTGATTTGAGGCGAGTAGTGGTCGAAGAGAAATGATAACATTTATATCCATAAATGTAACCAGAAACGTTATAGTGAAAAACGATGTTCAATTTTGTGTCTATTGAAACTGGTAAAAGCTACCGCTAGGTGTTCGTTTATATTATCTTATACCATAATCTGTACATTATTTTTCAAAATTGGAAATATTGTCCCGCTGAGCATTACAATGGACCGGTGGTTATTCTCATATTAATAACGGCTAAAGTTATACAGTCTTATTTATTTCGATACAAAACAGAGAAAAACAAACATGTAACGTATGGTCGCAATCAAATATAACAAATGATTGACACCATCGGATGATAGGCTGCACATTTCTCTTATCTTAAATATTGGTCGTAACTCAATCCGAATAATTATGGTTTGCCGCATATACCTATCATAAGTGGCGTATAATTCTGGCGTGCGATGTATAATTATGACATGAAGCGTAATATTTTTGTTGTATTCTTATGAGCCTGGTTTCCGAATGTATAAATATGTTTTTGGACATATACTTATGTTGCGAAGCGTGTACTTATGGTGGGTGGCGTATAATTATGGTGCGCGGCAAATCATTATGACGTGAAGCGTGTATGCAAGGTTTTTGGCGTATGCATATTGTGTGCGTTGAACAATTATGGTGTGCGGAGTATAATTATGGTGTGTGGCTTCAAAATATGACGTGAAGCATATATGCAAGGTTTTTGGAGAAAACTTATGGTTTGCGGCGTATAAGTATGGTTTGAGGCATAAACTTATGTTTTGCGGGATATACGTATGATGCAAAGGGTATACTTAATTATGGTGTGTGGCGTAGACTTATTTTGTTTGCGGGGTATACTGATGTTATGAGGCGTATACTTATGATGTACCGCGTTTACAGTGTAAACGTATGGTGTGCGATTTATACTTATGGTGTGCATTATAAACTTAGAATGTATGGCGTATACTTACGGTGTGCGACGAATACTTATGGTGTGCGGCGTATACTTATGGTGTGCGATGTATACTTATGGTGTGCGGCGTATACTTATGGTGCATGGCGTATACTTAGGGTGCATGGCGTATACTTATGGTGTGCGACATATACTTAGGGTGCATGGCATATACTTATGGTGTGCGGCATATACTTATGGTGCGTGGAGTAGAATTATTGTGTGCGGCTTATACTTATGGTGTGCGACGTATACATATGGTGTCTGGCGTATACTTATGGTATGTGACATATACTTATGGTGTGCGGCGTATACTTATTGTGCGCGGCGTATACTGATAGTGTGCGGCGTATACCTATAGTGTGTGGCGTATACTTAAGTGTGCATGGCGTATACTTATGGTGTGCGGCATATACTTAGTGTGAATGGCGTATACTTATGGTGTGCAGCCTCAAACTTAGAATGCACATGGCGTATATTTATGTGGTGTGATGTATACTTATGGTGTGCGTTACATACTTAGAATGTATGGCGTATACTTATGGTTTGCGACATATACGTATGGTGAGCGGCGTAGAATTATTGTGCTCGGCGTATACTTATAGTGTGCGGCGTAAACTTATAGTGTACGGCGTATACTTAAAGTGTGCGGCGTATACATACTGATGGTGTGTGACGTAGAATTAGTGTGCGTGGTGTATAATTATGGTGCATGGCGTATGCTTATGGTGTGCGGCATATTCTTATTGTATGCGGCATATACTTATAGTGTGCAGTGTTTACCTTGTAAACTTATAGTGTGCGGCATATTTTATAGTGTGCGGCGTTTACATAGTAAACTTATGGTGTGCGACGCATACTTATGGTGTGCGTTATATCCTTATAGTGTGCGGCATACACTTATGATATGTGGCGTATACCTATGGTGTGCGGCATATACTGATGGTGTGTGGCGTGTACTTATGGTGTGTGACGTGTAGTTATGGTGTGTGGCGTGTACTTACGGTGTGCGGCGTATACTTATGGTGTGCGGCATATCTTTATAGTGTGCGGCGTTTACTTATGATGTGCGACTTATACTTATGGTGTGTGATATGTACTTATGGTGTGCGGCACATCCGTATAGTGTGCGGCATATACTTATGGTGCGTGGCGTATACGTATGGTGTGCGGCGTATACTTATGGTGTGTGACGTATAATTATTGCGCGGGGCATATACTTATGGTGTGCGGTGTATACTTATGATATGTGGCTTGTACTTATGGTATGTGGCGTGTATTTATGGTGTGCAGGGTATACTTATGGTGTGTGGCGTGTACTTATGACGTGGGTAATATACTGCTGATGTGCGGTACTTGTTAAATTGTACATAGTGATATTTATAAAGTAAGTAAGTACGTAAGTAATTTCTTTATTCATACAGGGTGACTCAGTTGGTATAGCCAATCTTCATTGAGGCCCTCTTACTAACATATTTACAAATATAATACAACAAATAAACGTAATTTATCAAATAGCTGTTGGCATACTTATGAACACATATCAAAGCATATGATAATGTGATATTTTAAAATGAAACGCTGTCTAAAATCAATCAAGATGAAACATAAACATTCTACAATGTCTACATAAACATAGACACATCTGTATAGTATATACATCTTTACTGCTTTTAACCCATGGAATTAAAAGTATGAAACAAACTAGACTATGCTAAATTTAGAATCGATTTTCACTTTTTACCCATTTCAAGTATTTGTTGGAAAATATATTCAATGATATTTTTAATTTCGAGGGGAATACTATTCCATACTAAAAGTTCCAGAATATGATAAGCTCCCTTTGAGTAATTCGTTATTTGGCTTAGATTTTATGAAATTTCTCTTTGTAATTGATCTCAGTTGCATTGAAGTAGTTTGCTCATTTACTCTCATATAAAACAAGTCGCTTAGTTATTGCGGGGACATTTGATTTGCTATTTTATACATGCTTTCAGCTTTTTGAAGAAAAACAATTTCTTCGAATGATAACATATTTAGAGAAATATGCGCAGTTTCAAGATTAATATATTTATGACCTTGTATAAGTTTACATGCTCTTCTTTGTAATTTTGTAATTATATATACATTGGTATAAGAAAAGTTTCCCGAAATAACACAGCAATAATTAAGATGAAGTTGTATATATGCATTGTAGAAAAATAATCTATGTTCCTTTGATATCAGGATAACAGCCACAGACATGACGATATCTATTTGGAAATGTACTGAAAATGGTTATTCCATTGCATATTTTCCTCAATATTTACGTCTAATATTATGTCGCCTGTTGTCATTTTTAACTCTATATTTTCATAATTAAGCATCAATGAAGCATCATTCATATGTGCACGTTTCTGTCTAGTTGTCATGATCATGACTTTGTTTGTTTTTCCGTATTTAATAACATATACCATTCTCTTTAGTCCATCTTTGAAGGTTGTCTAATGAATATTGTAGATTTTTTTAGAGTGATCTTATCTAAGTGTTCATTATAAATTGTAGTTTCATCAGCATACAAGTCTGTACTAATAGAAGTTTTACGATAGGTAGATCGTTTATAAATAATGGAAATAATAATGGCCCAAGTATGCTCCCTTGTGGAACGCCACATGTTTAAGGTTTAAGGTTTGAGATAGTACCATTTATCGTAACAACTTGACTGCTATTCGTAAAGTATGACTGACATCAAGATATTATTCGATTGCTGCATGTGTAAAGCTTCAGCTGTTTTAAGCAGTATATCATGATTCACCAAATCGAACGCTTTCCGAAAATCTACCATAACACATCTTACAAATGTTCATTCATTTATTGCTTTCAACCAGTAAACAATTAAAAGTATTAACGCTGCTTCGGTTGAGTCGCCTGATCTAAAACCACATTGAGATTGATATAATAATGTATAGTAATTAAAAAATGATGTCAACTTGATACTCACATACTTTTCAATTATCTTTGATAATGTGGGTAATATAGAAATTTGACGGTAATTGTTAACTTTATCTTTACAACCACTCTTAAAGAGTGGACTTAACTTTGCTTGTTTCCAAGTGATTGGACATATACCACTAGATAAACTTTTATTGATTATATATGTAAAACTTTAGGATATAATATTAGCTGATAATTTAATTAAATGAGGACCAATACAATCCAGCCCCCATCAAGCGCAGATAGAAACTTTCCTCAATATCAGGAATGGTAAATTCACTAGCACTTGGCATTTTAGAATAATTTTGAGATCATCTTGAATATTTTCCTGCAATGTTGACGCAAAATAGGTTTTATCAATGTTTATCGATGAAGAAGCATGTAAAGGTCTCACTAGACTGTTATTTCCCTTGCATGTGACCGTGTGATGATTCTTAAACCATCACAAACTTGTAGGAATGTGTTTTTCGGCTTGAGATATTTGTGATAATTGCTTATGTATATGCGTTTGTTTTTTCTGTTGCAGGTGAGAAATAACACTGTGTGAGATTGGATGAACAGTGATTATAGGACACTGACAGCAACATTTGCCGCGTGTATGGAGACCCAAGAGGAGTATGAAGTTATGTTCAAACTTTGGAGTGAAAACCGTAAATAGTGCGTTGCCTAACACCACTAGCATTTTTAAAAAAGTGGTCAATGTACCCGTTTTCGTGCATATTCGTGACCAGAAATGATTGTATTTCTCGAATAAATACTCATAGCAAACACAATCAAAGTGTCTTGTGAGACGTTGAAGTCAGTATCGCGCCATCAACAGGCAAAGTTTACAACTGATGTATGCCGTTGCTAAACCTACAGACGACCATATAACTTAGATATTTTGAAAATTCGAACTCTATAGACACAATATAAATGTCTTTAATCAGACAAGATAAAACCCAAAACTGGAACGTCAAATTAAAAGTTACCAACTCATAACTCATTTTACGCATATTCAATCATGGATATTTTAAGTACTCGTGAATAAACCTATACTTTCAATCAGCACATATTTATTATTTTATGACCTGAACACCTACTGTCGATAAACGATTTTGTTTCGTAATTTTGCCGTTATTTGGCGGGTTAGTACCTTTAAAGATAAGTTTGTTGTACATATTCAAAAGTTGTATAAATTAAAATTAAAAGTTATCAACTCATAATTCATTTTACGCATATTCAATCTTGGATATTTTAAGAACTCGTCGTGAATAAACCTATACTTTTAATCGGCACATATTCATTATTTTATAATTTTGCCGTTATTTGGCGGTTTAGTACCTTTAAAGATAAGTTTGTTGTGCGTATCACTGTTTGGTTGTAGTTTACTCATTTAGAATTTTGAATGCATTAACTTAATTTGAAAATGTGCCTTGTTATCCTTTCGAAAATCCTAAAAAAGGTGACTGTAGACGATCATAAACTATTGTTAATTGGATATATCTGAAGGAATACTGTTATTAATTGTATCCTTTTATAATGCTATCAGTTTACAACATTGCTCGAGTTGATACTGGACACCTTTCATAGATGCAATGTTACTTTTTTTACGTAAAGTTTTGACAAAACTATTAATTTATTTGTACCGACAGCGTGTGATTATTACTCAAACTGACCCTGCCATACCCTCGTCTTGTCATTATAACAATATGAATGCGCCGGCGTGAACAATCGTTTTGTTATAGATTCATAAACGATAATGCAAATTTCATATAATAAATAATTGCTTAGTCATAAATATGAAACATATTAATGTTTCATTTTGAACTGCTCTTTCAACTCGATCTTATTTCCATTCTACAGTACAAGGCGAGTTGCGCGCAGCATATTTCGAAATATCAATGTACATTTTTAAGTTATCTTTCAACAATCGTATCACGATATTCTCGTTTTAATGTTCCCCCATTTCGGTGATTTATATTCGGTATGCACACCTATTTTTCATTGCTCATCACCTGAATAACGTTCTAAAGTAGTTTACTTGTAAGTAATCTAGTGCTTAAAGGGACTAGGGCGATCTGTAAGTGTAATCAGGGGGCGATCTGTAAGTGTAATCAGGGGGCGATCTGTAAGTGAAATCAGGGGGCGATCTGTAATTGTAATCAGGGGGCGATCTGTAAGTGTAATCAGGGGGCGATCTGTAAGTGTAATCAGGGGGCGATCTGTAAGTGTAATCAGGGGGCGATCTGTAAGTGTAATCAGGCGGGCGATCTGTAAGTGTAATCAGGCAGGCGATCAGTAAGTCTACATTACGAGGTCCCGCCTTAATTCCAGTAAGTGACGGGAAAACTTATATTATCAGGACTTTATAACGGATATTTCGACAATAAAACACGTTTAAAACATTTTTTACTGAAAAAAGCGATAGCCTGTTTAAAATTACTTATTAAATGTTTTTATTTTACAATATGCAAACTGTTTAAGCCGAAATTAAGGTTATATTTCATACCCCAGCCACCCCCTTTTAGCTTCATGTTGAAGGGGTTGGATTGGATGGGGTATAAAAGATAATACTCGGACCACGTAATGATCAGAGATCTAAGAACTAGAGATTGAGCATTTACTCAAATCTCGCATACTATCGAATGGCACGAGGTAAAACCTCAACATCTCGTTTTGTACTTTCTTTACTTATATTTAAGACAAAAAGAATATAATAATATCACTATACATAGGATATTATTCTCTTTTATTTGATACTTGTTGTAGACTCATGCTGTGAAAAACGACGAATTCTACACAGTATCGAATGTCAGCAAAATTACAACAACAACAGGAAGTAGCATAAAATAGGCCATAGTCGGACCTTTTAAATAACATGTGTTGACATTTTAGTAGACACAGAACTAATTTGAAAATATCATTGCATTCTACACGTAATTGTTTTTAGTCTGAGAGCATTTGCAGATTAATTAAGAAATGACAATTTTTACAGTTACAACTGAAAGTGCATACGTGAAATTTCGAGTATTTTCTTTCTGAAAGCTTACGTTGCAACTCTTCGGTTTATTACAGCTCTGGTGTAACTGGTGCCAATCCAAACACAAATATATCTATTATAACGTGCTTCAGTTTCACGTGAAATGTGTCCATGCTTTATATAAGCCGGGTATTACCTTCCGTTGAAATATAGTTTATGCAAATAATTGGCCTTGAAAACACGACGACAACAACAATGTGTTTGTTGTTAAATTATAATTATTAATCATGATTGGGATCATATGGTCAGCAATTGTACAAATAAAAAAATATCACAAAATAAGAATTTATAGCCTTAAATTATCATATGAATTAGTATTAATGATTTATTCTTCAAAAACTAGCCGAGTTTTCCAGACCAAACTATTTCATTAAAATAATTAAATCGGAAGATTCTTGGGTTCTAGTTTAATGCATGTGCACATTCAGTATAGACACATTATGCTGGTTGTATTCGTATTTGAATTGACACTCATACTCTTTCCAGATCGCCTCCAGTCCCTTTAAGGAAATACACTGCTGGTCAGCAGTAAAGGGGATCCTTTGGAACGTAACCAAGGGAAGAAAACAACATACTCGTCGGGTTTATTGAGTCTGTTCATGAGAGATAACTTTTGGTGAAGCATCTCTCACGCCCACTAGCATGGGCTTAAGCGGTATATATTCGACACATTGGGCTCAAAGAACCCAAAGGACCAGTAAATAATAGCACTACCGATTCGTAGTTCAAGGGAGACCTTTTACGGTCGCGAAACTCATTAAAATATTAAAATACTCATTAGAATATAACTATTTGGTAGCTGTACTGATAAGCAAATTGAATCACAGTAATCACTTAATTATAGTTCTCTTGAAATTGGTTCGACAATCGTTGCTATAATCACGATACCTATGTTTTCTAGATAAAAAATCACAATAAAGTTTTTTAAGCTTTACGAGTAGTTGTGTTGTGAATGTGAGTATATTGTGTTTCAGCAAACGATGTTCAGCATTGTGAACTGCAGCATTGTAAATTGCAGCATAGTGAGTTGCAGCATGATGCGTTTCAACATTGAGAGCTGTAGCATAGTCAGTTGCGTCATACTGAGTTGTACATCATTGTAAATTGCAGCATGGTGAGTGGCAGCATAGTGAGTTGCAGCATTATAAATTGCAGCATAGTGAGTTGCAGCATAGTGCGTTTCAGCATAGTGAGTTGCAGTAATCTGCGTTGCAACATTGAGCGTTGCAGCATAACAGTTGCAACACTGTGAGTTGCAGCATTGGGAATTGCAAATATTCAGAAGGAAGGGCACATGGCAAAGGAACACATACTGAAACGGAAGATATATTCTTAATATCGTGCAATTGTGTGCACTCTCCGTCTAACGCAGTTGTATACTATTGTACAGGTTGGTCGGTTTCTGTTTCACATCAATTTAGTTGCCAATACGTGTGTTTGGCTTGGTCTTAGCGAGGGAACGAAAGTCCTCGCCATACGTTCCATGTCAAATATTTGAGAGTACACATTGGTAATTTCGAGTATTCGGAATTATGTATGCATATTGTATTCATTTGCAAATGCGCAAGCTAGATTTAAAAGATATGGGGTAAAAGCGAACGGAGTATTTACATTGTATAACTTTACGGTTGTCTCAAGCAGTAATAAATTCGTATTCAAGATATACAAGTATCGTTCTGGTGATATCCCCTTTCAATAAAACAAGTTCCCATAATTCATATTAATATCTTGATGATCTCGATAGATAGTTGTTACAAATATCACCCCTATCCACTCAGCTAGACAAAATACATTTCTTCTTTTCTTTATCTTTTAAATCTGGAATGGTTTTGTGATATTAGACAATATTGAATGAGGCGGAAGAGCATTTAAAACAAATCCACACAATATTAAGACAAGTCAAAGCCATTCATCACGTTCATCATGTTCCACTTATTCTCCTACGGCATATTTGGTTTTATCATTAACAAGTGCTTTGCGAGGTGTTGCAAAAAGTTGTTTCCTAAGCAAATAAATACAGCTGTGCCCATTTTAAGATTAAGTGTTAATCTTTTTCCTCGTGTTTGATTAATACTAATTAAACATGTTAACGGCAACAACTCTAACTAAGTATATATATTTCCCGTCTAATATTGATTCCATGCAATGTTTAAGTGTTTCTAGCAACAGTTGGTATCAACCAAAGACATCGCAAAAAATAAAACACATATTAGTACAACGTCGGCAGATACGACCAAGCCTTCTTCTTGATAGTGTGTTCGTGGATCGACACAATACAACAGCTTCCCGGATATCTATACATGTAATCCCACAAGGTATTTACTTCATTAAACCAGAATGGGCTTAATAAGCTAAACTTCACCATTTCAAAGTATAAGCTGGGTTGAAGTTGCAAGAGCGCGGGCCACAAGAACCCCTTCTTCTGGTTTCGGTTGTCCGTGGTCGAGAGGATAAAGACCCTGCTTTTGAAACCTTTCACCTCTCATCGCTGCGGGTTTGAATCCCACAGGGACCTCGACTTGTCAAGTGAGAAACTAAATACATGAAAGACACATTTAGCGACTTTGGTCGACACGTCTGGAACAATATACCGGTCGACATACGTTCTCTTCCTACTATCCAGTCATTTAAATATAATTATAAAAATGTTTGTTGCAAAATGCACATTGATATGAATGATACTAAAGTCAATATGTATTTATTTTTTTGCTTGGATGTATATGTACATTATGTAAGACTATTACGATGTCTTCTACATTCAAATATAATTGAGTGTTTGTCGACGATTGAATGTTAACTTTTATTGTTAGTGTATTTGTCAAAAATCACTTAATGTTTGTTAATTTATGTACAAAAGGCCGCATTGAAAATATGATGTGTATTTCTTGATATTATGTTTTTTTGTTTTTTTTATGTTTTAAGAATTTATTATTATTATTATTATTATTCTTACGGATGACGGGAGGTATACAATACTGGATGTACCCATGAAAAAGGATTGGTCTGCCTCTACCACAAAATAAAATCGATCTTCATATATGGCGTAACATGTGCTAAAA
This sequence comes from Cyrtodaria siliqua, assembly GCA_037043455.1. Taxonomy (NCBI): domain Eukaryota; kingdom Metazoa; phylum Mollusca; class Bivalvia; order Adapedonta; family Hiatellidae; genus Cyrtodaria; species Cyrtodaria siliqua. The sequence goes on along the minus strand of JAWPHD010003248.1, from coordinate 108,997 downwards.
ATGACAAACAAATAACCAAACCGTTTCAAAGTATCATCTGGGTCGAATTTGAAAGAGCACGGATCCCACTTACCCCTGCCTCTGGATTTATCCCTCGGTGGTCGAGAGGGTTAATACGCTGCGTTTAAAACCTTAAAACAAACACACAAGCAGACAAACTGTTTGTTATTAAATTAAACTAAGATATCGAATAGCTTTAAAAACACGTGAGCTACAGCTAGACTCACCTGATTTTAACAGAAATTATAAAATTCGGAAGGATGACATTTAATTTACGTAATTAATGCAAGGGTGCTGAACACTTTTCCACATACAACTACCGTAATAATATAATGATGATTAAAACAGATAATTGATTTGTCGCATGTGCATATTGCAAATCCACGGATTTATTTCAATAAAAAATATTAATGCCCATCAAGTTAAACCCATTTAAAAAATCTCAGTCTTCTATCTGTCAATAGCAAAAATAATTATCTAAATGCCCATTACTTGAGTATAAACATACAAGAGCAGCTTTAACACATTTCAGCATAGGGTAGTTAATTATTACATTAGCCATTAATGCGTATACCGTCAACCGCAAACATAATGCGAAATACATTTGCAGGAGCAATTTTAACCGCAAATGTAACGGATAACATGTGTTGGTGCATTACGTTTTCCATCCTGACAGTGCCGTAAACCCATTAGGCAATAAATGAAGAAACGGCATCCTTAATACTTTGTTAATACGATCCATGGCAAGGAAACCCCACATAGCTAATAACAAGCAGATAGGAGACTTCTGAACCAGTTTGTTTGTTTGTTGGAATGGTGTTTTACGTCATTTTTAGCACCTGTTAGGCCACATTCAGTCGATTTTGTTTGTGTTAGAGACAGTCCAACCCATTTTTCTTAGGTATAACCAGTGCTGTATACCTCCCGCCATCAAGTATAACCAGTGCTGTATACCTCCCGCCATCAAGTATAACCAGTGCTGTATACCTCCCGCCATCTTAGGTATAACCAGTGCTGTATACCTCCCGCCATCTTAGGTATAACCAGTGCTGTATACCTCCCGCCATCAAGTATAACCAGTGCTGTATACCTCCCGCCATCTTAGGTATAACCAGTGCTGTATACCTCCCGCCATCTTAGGTATAACCAGTGCTGTATACCTCCCGCCATCAAGTATAACCAGTGCTGTATACCTCCCGCCATCCGTAAGAATCGACACGTTCTCAGTTGAAAAGTCGAGCTCCTAGTGAGATTCGAACCCGCAGCGATAAGAGGAGAGAACGTTTTAGAAGCGTTAGAAAGACTTTACTATCCCGGCCACGGAAGCTATTATGCAGTACAGTAGAGTTATGAGGTCGCATTAATTCTCGGTGTTGAAATGCCTTCTGGCATTGCATACAGATGTACTCAAACTTGTTTTTACACATCTTATAGACACTTTTATTATGGATTATGTAATGTGAATCTCTTTGAAACAAACTATCGTTCTGTAACATAAAACAATTTATGCAATTGTTCCGTTTTTAACTTTTAACAGGTGAAACTTATTAATTAACCCAGCAAAAATTGGATAGTAAAGAAATCTTCCCTATTTAAGTGCATATGACACCGTGTGTTTAGTATATTGACGCAAAGCCCTATATCTTAAGTGAGGTGGTCTCAGACCACGCGTCGCAACCTGAAGCCGGTTTGATGATACACCTAATAAATAACTCATATTCACAGCCAGTGTCCTCATTTCACACATTTCATCGCTAAATCTGAAACTATTTCTAAATTAACCATTCTCTAATATTCAAGGTTAATATCTGTGGTCATTTAGATAAAGTTACAATTAAATAAAAACCAGAAACCGATTTAAGGCAGATACATCTTGGTCATTTCAAGAATCGCATTTAATTACATATTTAAACAAGTTACTGTAGCTTTCTAGACTGTTCTCGACCGTGTTATATACATTCATTAAACTCAGATTCTGACTTTTCATTTTGCGAAATCAATATAAAGGAAATGGGGAGGTAATAAGTATTCTTTACACAACTAGATGACTGATCTCATCTTAAAGAAATGAAAACGCACACTTAATAACAAATGAAAGAAGGAAAATGAAAGAAAGAAAGAAAAAAAGTAGAAAGAAAGAAAGACAAACTGATAGATATATAAAATGCAAGTTGATATGTATACAACATGTTGTTATATATATGTTTGAAACATCATTGATTTGATCGTATTGTATCGTGTATATAATTGAATAAAGTTTTATAAAAAAAAAACACTCAGATCCTGTTGTATTCAGCTTCTTGTACATTTACACTTACAACAGGTACATGTTTTGTTCGAGTTTGATTGCGCACGGTATGGTTCTAGAAAAAAAGTTGATCAAGTACTTTTGGTTTGTTTGAATGGTGTTTTACGTCATTTTAGCACATGCTATGTCATTTATGACCGTGGATTTATTTTTGTGGCAGAAGCAGACAACTCCAATTTTTCCTGAGCAGAACCAGTGCTGTATAACTCCCGCCATCCTTATGAATCGACGCTTTGTCACGTGACAAGTCGAGCTCCTAGTGGGAAGCGAAACCGCAACGGTGAGAGGCGAGAACGTTTTAGAAGTGACAGAGAGTTTACTATCCCTGCCAAGAATGCGCTCTGGTATATACTTAGCTCGGTAGTGACTTTGCTGCATAGCAGCCAGCGAACGCCCTATTTGAGGCTGACACTACAGGAAAGCTAGTAATAAGTATGAGAATACTAGTTACTACTTCGGAAATCCCCTTTGAACAGTCAGTGACATCAAGAAACACTGAGTAGGCAGTCAGTGACATCAAGACACTGATTAGGTTTATTAACTGTAATGGTTCATTCGCCACATATGTGTGATGGATTAATCCATGGTTATACGACTGCGTTTCATGCAGCATGTAATTGTTACACTTTATTTCAAAATATATAGCGAGCAAGTCACGTATGGCAGTAAAAAGTTTCTTTGACTTTTCGCTTTTGTTTTAATTGCACATGGTAGCAATAACCGTTTATTTGACATACACGCCGAGCAGACTTAGATCAACCAAACGAGACTTAGTTCACTGTTGATGGGTAATTCTAGCACGTCTTTATGATCATAGAACTATAGTGGCTGTTTTCTGCCATTTGTCGTCTTTTCGTTATTTCGCCCCCGAAAAGACGACAGAACGAAAAGACGACAGGACGAAAAGACGACAAACACAGAGCAAAAAGACGACAGAACAAAAAGACGCCAGAACGACTGTTTGTACATTCAAACTTCAACCGAGTGGAGACGACGATCAAGTGATGACAATTTCTCTTTTTTTTCGAAAGAGTCAAGGTAACATATTAAATAGTAAGAACGTGTATATGTGTTACCTCCCTTCTTGACAATTATATTTCATAATTTGTAGATATCGTTCTAAACTATTAACCATCAACTTGATATGTTACACAACTATGTTAAATAACATATTTAGAAAAAATCAAATATTAGGGTATGGCATTTATTGACTTCCAAATGAACACTCATGTTAGCACAATTATTAGTCACGTATATGTTTAACAGTTCCGTATAATATGAAACATTCTTAATTATGTTTGCTATTCCATCCTACATTGATAAATATAAGGTATAATCATTGTGATATGATGGTTTCAACAAACGGTCCCGGAAAGTTAGTGTTAAATTTAAAAGTCAATATTTTGCTTGTCATATGTTTGAATAGATCGAAGAATATGAGCTAAAATCGTGTCTGTTTTTAAGTGGCCCCGGAAAGTAAATCATAAATTACAAAGGCATTTTATTACATTTTTGCATAAACAAATCCATAGTTATGTCCGCTAAACCACCCTACATTGTTACATACCAATTTAAATAATAAGAATATAAAGTTTATTCCAAACATGATAATTAGTACGACTGGTCCAGACATGATCATCAGTATCAGTCCCGGAAAATTACTACTAAATTAGTCAAAATATTATTTTTATGTTATTATGTTTTAATATTCATATCAAATGAACCATTCTGCGTTTATAAAAAACATTTAAAAGAAATAGTAACCCTCTGTTTATTATTGATTTGACATAAGGTATGCACACATTCTGTCTTTTTGACCCATTTTCTCAACAATTCAAAATCGTCCCCGACTTTTAGTAGTCACCGTGAAATGGCCGCAATGACCGAAACGTGCATGTCAACCGGAAGGCGAAAAGACGACAGAACGAAAAGACGACGAACGACAGAACGAAAAGACGCCATTTCGAGGGAGAAAAGACGACAGAAGGCCACAAAAATAACGAAAAGATGGCAATATCAAATGGTGTCTATTCGCGGCTGAAGTGTCGTCTTTTCGCTTGGCGTTCTGTCGTCTTTTCGCCATTGAAATGGCGTCTTTTCGTTTTGTCGTTCTGTCGTCTTTTCGCGCTTTTGTCGTCTTTTCGTCCTGTCGTCTTTTCGTTTTGTCGTCTTTTCGCCCTTGAAATGGCGTCTTATCTTTCTGTCGTCTTTTATTTCTTTCGTCTTTTCGTGCTTTTGTCGTCTTTTCGTCCTGTTGTCTTTTCGTTCTGTCTTTTTTTCTGGGACGATACAACGAAAAGACGAAAAGACGACACATGGCAGAAATCAGCCACCATAAAGAACAGAGCAAGTTACTATTAAACTAGTAAACGTCATTACAAGGTAATTCTACAATGTGGAGCGAGGTTTTAACATGTTGCGCAGGAAACTCTGATGATAAGATTAGGGAAAAAGAATGTGTATATTAATAAAAACAAAAATCAGAAGCCTTCATCGTCTCCAAAACACACCTAAAAGGGTTGACAACAGCGCCACCGCTTTTGAACGGTCAAGAAGGCCGCTGGGGTTTAAACTACATCTACCTTAATCATCAAAGGACTGTATATAGCGTTTGATGTTTGTCTTAAATCTTGTATTGTCGTATCGTTTACGGTTTGTTATTTTGCTGCTCTGGCTTCTGACAAATAATTCAGTACTTGTATTGTGGCTGTCTATGCTTTTTTATATTCATATATACATGATCATCTGTGTGTTATACTTATATTGCCTATTAATGCCGCCTTGTTTGTCAGAGAATATAACCTGGCGGTGATATCTTTATTTACACTGTCCCGTTTTATTGGGATGACTATAGGGTAAGTGTGAGGTTTGATTTACCTTAGGACCTGATTTAAACCTGCAGTTGCTTTTTTTTTCCACTGACCGTTCCAATGCGGTAGCCCTATTGTAAACCCATTCGTGTTTGTGATGTCACATGCCAATTACGGTTGACTATTTCCGGTGAAAGCTACTTGTCCATGGAGCCACTTGAGTTCAGATCATGTGTACCATGGGTTTCTACTTTCAGGTTTAGAAAGAAGCATGCAAAGACGTTTATACCTACCTAGGCATAATGTGAAGGAACACGCAACTAAAACCACCTGGGGCAAAGAAATACAAGAATACATAAATAAAAAAATCAAACATGGTTATGCGTGTTGTTTTTATCTTCTATCATCTTTCTTGTCCTCCTGTCAAAATGAAAGAACAGTGATACTATTTGCCATGATATTCTACTTTTTGTTTTACAAAGACACATTCGAAGACCTTTAAAAGCGTGTTGAATGTGTGAAATTACAAGAAACATGATTACTAAACTTTATTAGACACCTAGCTTAAGCAAAGGTAAATATCATGCTGAAGCTGATAATCCAGTAATTCCTTATTGTATGCGATTTAGTTGATTATCTGTCTGCCATTTATATTTATAAACCGCAAGGCATTGTTGCAGTTCAGTTACTATGTCGTTACGTGCTGTTTATATCTTGTAAACAGACTTTATCTACAGAGAAGAATGAAAGAGAGACGAGGAAGCCGGCGTAAGTACTGTTTATATCTTGTGAGCAGCCTATATCTACAGAGAAGAATGAGAAAGAAAGCCGGCATTACGTACTGTTTATATCTTGTGAACAGCCAAAATCTATAGAGAAGAATGAGAGACAAGGAAGCCGGCGTTACGTACTGCTTACATCTTGTGAGCAGCCTATATATATGGAGAAGAATGAGAGACGAGGAAGCCGGCATTATGTACTGTTTATATGTTGTTAGCAGCCTATATCTATAGAGAATAATGAGAGACGAGGAAGCCGGAGTTACGTACTGTTTACATCTTGTGAGCAGCCTATATATACAGAGAAGAATGAAAGACAAGGAAGCCGGCGTTACGTACTGTTTACATCTTGTGAGCAGCCTATATATATGGAGAAGAATGAGAGACGAGGAAGCCGCCATTATGTACTGTTTATATGTTGTTAGCAGCCTATATCTATAGAGAATAATGAGAGACGAGGTAGCCGGTGTTACGTACTGTTTACATCTTGTGAGCAGCCTATATCTACAGAGAAGAATGAAAGACGAGGAAGCCGGCGTTGCGTACAGTTTATATATTTTGAGCATCCTTTATCTACAGCGAAGAATGAAAGACGAGAAAAGCCGGCGTTACGTACTGTTTATATATTATTTATTGCGAATATCCTGTAACTACACTAAAGAATGAGAATCGAAGAAGCTGGCCTTACGTACAGTTTATACTTTGTGAACATTCTATATCTACAATCAAGAATGATCAACGAGTCAAATGAGTCACACCAAGAGAACTGTCATGGCCTTGTCGACGGGCGCGATAACGTCTCATATGATGGTTACAAATAGGATTTTATACGCCTAAACTGCGTGGCTTTGAATATAGATCATATCGTAGCAAATATTCTTTTCTAGGCAAATGCGTTTAAAAATAATGATTTAATACCATTGATGGGTGAAAACTGAGCTAATCACTTTAGTCTTATCTGACAGCTCTTGCCAGAATAGTGATGGATTATAATATAGCTTATGCAAATAGAGTGTGGCAATTCAGTATTTGACAGTATTTGGAGCTTGTTAATATCTGTCTCATTTATTGTAGATTTGGTCTGAAAACCTACTCATCATATTTCAAGATAAAAGACAATTTCTTCTGTTTCTTTTCCTTTCAAACTATTCTCACCGTCATTAAGGACGTTTCTTCAAATGATAAATTAGGAAGTGATTTATTGTAGTTTTATTCAAATTCCTTAATCAGTTGTATTACAATTGGATTTGCAATCCAGTTCAACATACTTCTCCATAATGATTCGACAATCACTATCATAGTTTGCATCTGTTAAATTATATGCTTTATTTGCTATTATTCAAACTATTCGAATAATTAACACAGCGACGCCAAAATACGCGACCCTAATTTGAAATAAAAATAGTTCACAGGTGAGAAATCGCTTGCAGTCTTTGCATATTAATCATTAGTGGTTAATTCCAAATTGATGTCATACCAGAGTACTTACTCTTCTTTTTGTACTTTTAAATTATGTTAAACACAATAAATACCCCGCGAAGGACTTGGTATGATAAGGGCTCAATTTGGCCCCTATATACATAGTGATGAAACATACATAGCTGTTTTGCAAAATAACTTTATTTTAACAATAATAAAAATTAAATGCTAGCTGATCTCAGTTTTCAAAACATAAGACGTTTACAAACAGGTGTTGTTTTTTTTGAAAATTACTTGAAAAGTGGGTGTATTGGAAGAAAAATGCAAATAATGTTTATCCCATTGCATATCTGAATAATGTTTTAGTCCAAAAGTGTAACCTAATAAACCATTAATAATACTACTAATTAGTTTTACCATATTAGTTCAAACTACAAGTGAGGTAACTCTATGTTTTCAACTCTTAACTGCTTTTTTAGTGTTTTTGCTAGCTTTTTAATGTTGCAGACAATATTAGTCGATCACCCTTACCATTCGACATGCGTATTTATAAACAGTCGCTAGTCAGTGAGAAATAAAGTGTAAACGTTTAATAATGTCACCCGTAACCATGGCTACTGGTATCTTTTAATGTTTTTTTTCTCTAAATATTCTATAATATATTATTGATATTGTTTGATGCTACACTTATATTATGTATATTCAGTAAGTGTACCTTCTTTAAGACAGAATAATGGATAGTATGACAATGTGTTACCATGACAACAGACAATCAATAGGATTTGTTTCAGATCAGTGCTAGCAATTCAATCAAATCTTGATACATGCTTCAAGATGTCATTTCGTCTATTTAAACCCCGTACTTGATATATATTTCTTTCCTTTTTCTTTTTTTCCCCAGTTGCTCGCTATAGCTGTAATTTCTCTCTGTAGCTTTTACAAACCTAAACGTAAACTCGTCATTGTAATTCCTTTTAACAATTTAACACATATGTATAACTTCACTGTTAATTAAAAAAACTTGCTCTGTTGCACATTTCAGAAAAATCTTCAACTAATTGCGTGAGGAGTTTCCTCCGTTCGGGATGTACACTGCTGCAGTGGGTTTATAGTTTCCTCCGTTCGGGATGTATACTGCTGCAGTGGGTTTATAGTTTCCTCCGTTCGGGATGTATACTGCTGCAGTGGGTTTATATAAAGTGGGATCTGTAATTAAGGTGGTAGTAGATGCTTTAGAGTGCATGACTTATTTTCTTTCATTGATCAGTGGGACAACTTTATATTCTCTCAAACGCATGAATACCCTACGATGAGTCTTATGACGTCTACCTAAGTCATGAAAGGACGGTAGCGCTTGATGTTTGTCTCCAGTATTGTCTTATACTTAATGGTTTGTCTAATTGTTGCTCTGTCTTCTGCCAAGTCAGTAAGTTATTACTTTTGGCTTTCAGTGCTGTGTTATATTCATATATAATGATCATTTGGGTTGCAAATGGTTGCTAGTTATTCCCTAATATAGCCTGGCGGGAATTTCTTTATTTACACTGTCCTGTTTTATCGAGGTTTGGGGCACTCTAGAACCTGTTTAAAACCCCGAGCGACAGTTCCACGGCGGTAAGGCGATTGTCAGCGACGTCATTGGTTTGACATAGTGAAATTGTAAATTTCAATCCGATTTTTATAACTTTTATTCCAAGTTCCTTACTTTTTTGGTGTTAAGGATTATTGGACAGTCAACTTTAATGTGTCGTGTGTACTAGATGGATAAATGGATTATTTTATGGACCAATTCATTTCACGTAAAAGAAACCAAAGGAACTTGAGCAAAATTGTATCAAACTTTTGGGATATAAAAGGCACACTTTCCGCCATATAAGTATTCTTTCTGATATTATCTACTAATACTACTACTACTACTAATAATAATAATAATAAAGACTTCATTTAAAGAGAAAACTCATTTGAAACTAGTCAGTCTTCTGAGGCCCTCAACAATACATATACTAGCATACACGATTTACAAATGAAATGTGATATACATTTAAAGTGATTTTTAGTATATTTTAAAAAATATTCAGTAATGGAAATATATACAAATAGAGTTGCAAGACTTACTGATATGTGGGTTGGTTAATCCACTGTAAATACAATGTTTTGAAATGATTGACTTATTGGGCATTCGTTATATGATTAGGAAGTGAGTTCCACTTTTTAGAGCCGGATTTCTGTAAAACTCACTATTTGGTCTACGGAAACATAGTTGTAGATTTGAGGATGATCTTAAATTTCGCATACGTACATTTGAAGCAAAAGTAAATCTGTCTCTTAGATAAGATCATTAACTGTTTTAAACATTAGGATTGCTTTTTGAAATTTAAGTCTTTAAAATCAATTTTGAATTCCTATCATGTACTATATGGCTGACATTTCTCATGCCTAAAATAGTATGCAATCGGTTGAACATTTCATTTGACCATAACCCATCCATTTTTCATCTCAAATGACTTGAATGGGCACACTTACATCTCAAAATGACAAAAATGCTAATGCAATAGTCATGAAAACCCATCGGAATATGCAAATTTCTCATAAATATCCGAAAAATGTTACATTTAATTCTCAAAAAATAAACAAACTCTTTGTCTGAATTAAAATATATTATAATTATAACCATCCACTAGTTTGTTTTGAAAATGATTAAGAACAAGACATAGAGCCATATTGTCGCATTGCTTTAACAATCTAGTCAGATGCAACTTGAGCATATCATACAGAAAATATACGCTAACACGCATGTTGAACATTCCGACCTAATAGAGAGTATCGCAGCACGAACATTTACAGGCCTTATGTCCAACTCTTCTAGATCATACGTGTAAACTGAACTGAAATTAGAAACATTAGCAAAAGCAAGAAAATATGATTAACTGGTTATCATTTAAAACATGTCCAGATTACCCGTTAACTTATTCCAGCCATACTTACCCTTAAATAAAAAAGTTTACCTTAGAACATCCGGACTAAGCTTACATCTACCTCTTTGTCCCACAGCATCACTATCTCAACGGCTTTCTAATAGTACTATTCAATTAAGATGCGAACAAGAAAACAAGGGGCCCAAGAGGCCCTGTGGACTCTTCACAGGTTAGCATGGCTCTTATAACAGGGGGTGTGTGTCTTTGTGTAGGTGTGTGTGTGAGAGGGGGTGGTTGGGGGAGGGAGGTCGGTCAGAGGACGTGTAAATATAGCTGTTTTTCAAACTTTTCCAAGTTGTTATTGAGGTAAACATACTGAGCAAGTCTGATAAAGATGCCAAATGTAAAGGACGTAGAGTGTTATTTAAAGCAAAACAGATCTCCTTTCATTTAGACAAAGGCAACAATTCTGTGTTGCTGCTAATTTTTGACTGATTATTAAACGTGTTCAAGTTAATATACACATTATGACGAAGTGTGGCAAAGATGAGATTACAAATGGAGGAGCTATAGTATGAGCAATGCCAAGAAGAGAATGTTTAACTAATTCAAGGTCTATACAGATTAATATAAACAGTCGATAGTCGAACAGGAAATGTATCATTCAATGACCACAGTCAACCAAAAACACACACAGAAACAAACAATAATTACAAAGATAGATACAAGGCAAGATATGACATCGCAAACATAAAAGGCCTTGGAAATGTCAGTGGCAAAAAAGGTAGCTGGAGGTAAAAACCAGGTTCTAGGGTGCACCAAACATCACTCTTACCCTATTGTCATCCCAATAAAACGGGACAGTGTAAATAAAGATATTCCCGCCAGGTTATATTCTCTTACAAACAAGGCAGCATTAATAAATAATAAAAGTATAACTCATAAATGATCATATACATATGCATATAAAAACAAAGTCTAGAAATTCACTAATCAAGTACTCCATGACTTTGCAGAAGCCAGAGTGACAAGAGAACAAACCATGAGGGTACGACTAGACACAATTTAAGACAAACATCGACCGATACAAGCTTTTGAAGATTTAGGTAGACGTCATCATAGGGTCCACAGTATGTCCGGTCATCGCAAAATCAAAGAGGAAACCTTAACGGAAACTATAAATGGGTCACCCACTAAACATGCATTGCGTTGCAAAATGATAGAGTCATAACCCTTTTAATAAACATTTTAACATGTTTAATACAGAGTGTTTGTAAGTGATTATGACCAAGGATATGAAGAAGTTTGTAAATCACATCACCATACAATTCAGGTCACAGAAAAAATCTTAAATAACTTTTATATTTTAAAAGTAGATCAGAGTTAAGATAATAACATTTTGCTAAGGTTTTTCGATGTTTATGGTAACGGTAGCCCTGCTGGAAAACTTCTTATTTAGCCTCTAATATTGAAGTACTCAAACTCTCAAGTGTCTAGTATTAGAAGGATATATTTGATTTTTTTCTCGTGATATTTTTTTCATGATTTCTTATATGACCATTGAGACCTTTATAAAATAAAATAAAAACATTTTAAAGAAAGCGGGGTGGGGAAGGGGTAGAGGAGGTGTTGTGTCAGATATGGCTGGTTTTTGAACTTGTCCGAGAATATATTGATGTTAATCTTCTAAAAATGTATGATAACCTTCGGATAAAAAAAAAGATGGAACTACAGTGTTAACAAAGCAAAATAACACTTTTTATTCAATCAAGGCCAAAACTCAGTTGTTTTTGTTCTTTGGCTTGTTATTAAGCTTGTTTAAGCTCACTTATATATAAACACTATGACCGAAATAATATTTTGACAGGAGAAATTTGAAAATCGCGATAAGCACACAACATATCGCAGTCTCTGTTATATTGAGACTGTTCATGAACGGTAGTGAAACATGCTAGCTACCGTTCACGCTCTCTAGGCCCGGGTTGAGCAGAACTCAAGTCAATAGTACGAATATGTGAGCCATCCCGAAGATTGTATGCCTATGACGGTGGACATTCAACTTTCAATGTGGTATTTTCATACCATTCCATAGCCAGTGGCGTATGGTCCCAATTTCTAACATCTAACAAAATGCTTTGCCCTAAACGAGAAGCATCCGTATGAAACATCCGTATCTCAAGTAACAGTCAAAAGACTAAATTTAAATGCGGGCAACATATCCTAAGTGTGATTAAACAATACTCAGTACCTGGAGTAGTGGAATTAAAGTAAGGTCAATGTACGCACATGTGTAATATAATATACTATAAGTTGAAACATCTTAATGTATGTTAAACTTAAGTTGTTACGTTATTTTTCATTATTAGAATAAATGGTACTAACATTCGATGTTCACACAAAGTCCAATTAGCTTAAGTGGTTAGAACGCCGGAGTGTAAAACAGAGGGTAGTATGTTTGAATTCCGACAAATCCTGTATTTTTAATTATAGTGCTACATGTGTACATGTTCGACATATGATGTCCTGCGTACATTTGATCGCACGAATTCTCCATGAGAATTAGAAATAAAGACACGCCAACAACGATTTTTGTTTGTTTGAACGGTGTTATACGTCTCTTTATCACATGATAGGCCATATATAACGTGTGTTGTGTTGTTGTAGACGCAGACCACCACATATTTCCTAGGTAGAACCAGTACTCTATACCTCCCGCCGTCCGTAAGAATCGACACTTTCCCACTTAAAATACATGAGATTAATGTATAGGGAATGTAGCTTTAAGAGATTTTTGTTTCGATATGTCTTTTCAAACACTTCTAATTCATAATATGCAATCTGATAGCATACCATCCCAGTACACTATAATGGGTTTGCGTTAAATAGGTTATTTCCCACTTTCTATGTTATCAACTCAACAGTATTTAAGTCGTTTACTTCTAAACACACAAACTTAACCCGTTGCTCTTGTGTATCAATCTTGTTCTAATTAACGGCGGATTTAAAATTTCAAACCATAGGCATTCGCGCCGAGGGGGGATTGAAGTTGACACAAAATGAAAAGGAATATACTTGATTGCTATTTTGTATAAATAGTAAAAAGCTGATGTTCGGATATGAGTACAAATTTCATTTTTATGCATAATTATTTAGTTTGGGGAACTAATCAATTTTAGATATATCAAATTATTGAACGAAAACAAGATCATATTATTGATGTTATTTATGATTATAGCGATATAACCGACATATTTGATCAGATTAAACTTAATTTTATATGTCATGCCTCAAGAATGAAGAAGAAAATATATAAATATGTAAATCGCATAATAAAATTATGGTAAATTTATATAATGTGAGGTTCTAACCTTTGAGAATGAATTTGATGAAGAACTAGGACCTATAATACATTATCAAAATCATAATACTGTCTCTTTCGATTGTTGTTAAAGATAAGAAAATAAACGTGACAAGTCATGTAGAAATATCAAGTCGCGTTTGATGAAGAACCATTAAACGAAAAGACATAATAAAAATGTTTATATGACATGATGATATAAAACCAACAATGTTTTAATATCGTATTTCTGTAACTACAAATCAAAGTATATATAATGCAGCATTGTGACTGTCATATAGTAAAACCGTACTCCGTTTGAAAATTAGCATCAATGATGGGTGTTATTACGTGGTCCAAGTATTAACTTTCATACCCCACCCAACCCCTTCTCCAAGAAGCGAAAACTGGGTTGACTGTGGTATGAAATAAAACCTTAATTTCGGCTTAAAAAAAAAGTTTGCATATTATTAATTAAAAAAATTAATAGGTAATTTTAAACAGGTTATCGCATTTTTTAAGTATTTTTTTTTTAAACGTGTTATATTGTCGAAATATCCGTTATAAAATCCTGCTAATATAAGCTTTCCCATCTCTCAATGGAAATAAGGCGGGAACACGTTATGTATAAGCCCGGACAGAGTGCGGACCCTTTATTAGGAAGGCACAAACTTGACTAACACATAAGACAACTATTATCATTTATTAAGTTGTTTGGCAAATATTGGGCGCGGTTCCAAATAGCGCGCTGCCGGCAAACACATACATATATCATGGCAGCCCTTAACCTTTTTCACAAAAGAGGGCATGGCCCAAAAGTCTGATACTCTTAAAGAAGCCTCAGTAGGCTTAAACAAAAGAGGGCATGACCCTTAAAGACGCCTCAATAGACTTAAACAAAAGAGGGCATGGCCAAAAAGCCTGATACTCTTACAAAAAGCCACAAAAGGCTAACAAAAAAAGGCATGGCCCAATAGCCTTATACCCAAGAGTGAAGCCACAAAATACGTAGATGAAATGTTTAGTTAAAACTCTAAAGTAAAATGATTCTTCATTCATTAACTTGAAAGTTATTTCTTTTCGAAAGTTTACAATAATGAGCACGACCGAACTAGGCATGATGCACCAACAAAAGCCCCAAAAGGCTTAATATTGCATGCTGTAATCCCGACCCTGGGGAACAGTGGTCACTATTACATTGTTTACTAATTATAAAATTGTTAATTGTCATTAAATTTGATTTCACTGAATTGAAGGATTCGCTGACGGCCACTCTATCCGCGTTGACATATATATTTCGTAATAATATGACTATAACGAAACTACTCAACAAACAAAAAAATGAAGCATAGCACTATTATCGGCGTATACGTAACGTTCAATCTGATGATATTCAATTAGAGGAAAGATATTCTTTTAAAGTTAATTAACCTATACATATGCAATTTCAACGATGTTTTTGAACGAAAATATGATCCGAAATATGCACATTGACATTTTCTAAAACTGTTATATAACTAGTTGGTGATATTCGTTCATCGGTAACAATGAAGCAAGGGAAGTACCAAAGCCATCAAAACAAACATGTGTATCAGAGGAGTTTGGAAGCAGTCCATTCGCGTGAAAAACTAAGAAATAATTTCAATTTTTACACAACTGGACACTGGTATTAGTGGTGTTCAATCCTAGGAATAGTTACTAATCCTAGAAACATTATTAACATTGACATGGTTCATTTCTAGAGAAGTTTGCTCCGAGATACAATGAGATAGCGTACTAAGATTCCATGCGTTCAGGCTATTATCAAAAAATTAATAGCAAATGTCTGAAACAAATGACATTGAACAAAATCACGGAAACCATTAATTTTAAAATGTACTTTTAATTCTATCCAGCTAAGACTTACACTATTTAAGGAGTAAAGGGACACAACACTTACGTTTTAACAACATTGACGGCTACCAGTTATCCATCTTAACACGCAGTAATATTATCCAATAATTTGCCGCAGAATGGTATTGTCAAATTCTTTTTCAAAGTGCCGTTTGTTTACTTTATTACAAGCCATTTTTCAATATGACAATGGGTATATATTTATGGTCAGCAATCAAACCAAGTCTTACCACACACGGATTGCACAGTACCCGCATCATATTGAAAAAACATACTCATGTCCCATGTACCGGGTTGTTTTCGCCGAAAAGACCGACACATTACACGGATGTGCTATCCTTGAGGTAAACTGTTTGGAAGAGATCTTTTCTTCTTATATTGTCCAGAGGCATACGTCGACGTATCTCGCTCACGTAGTCCATATCTGAAAGTACGTACAGCAAACAGAATACAGCATGACGTTTAAAGAATCACAATCGGCAACAAGGTGTCAAAATGATTTATTATATCTCACATAAAACGCCCATGCTAAATCCCCATGGACAACAATGTGTAATTTCTTACTATCTCACGCGAGGGTGATAGTACATGGTGATAGTAAATCGCAGGGTGATAGTAAAACATTATCGCATGCGCAGCTTTGATGCGCGTTGGAGTGCGTACTGTTTCGGTGACGTCATCGGCTCAGTATGGTGAATGCTATTTTTAATTTATCATAACTTCAAAAGTACTTTACCGATTTTAATAAACTACCACTCATTTTCTTATTTACATTATTTACAAGTCAACGCTATAACTTTCATAGACATATTTTGAAAAAAGTTGTTTTTGAAATTAAAAAAATAAGAAAACATTCCGGCAAAGTGAAATCTGTACTGAAAATGAACCTTATTTTGGCACGAGCGGATTTCGGTATAATAAAATAAATATCACATTCATGAGAGGGTGATAGTAATAATGTTAACCCTTCGGATAGTGATTATCACCCTCGGCTTCGCCTCGGACGATAATCATATCCTCAGGGTGAAAATTCTTACTATCACCCTCTCATGAATGTGATATTTATATAATAGTAAACCCGTCTAAAGTCTGATAGCAAAATTAAGCGTTACAATAGAGGAGTATTAAAGCGTTACAATAGAGGAATATTAAAGTATTGTAAAGCAGTATTAAAGTAAATATAGATATAAACATCAAACAGGAAAAGCAGCATTCAAGGACGACAGTCAACCACAAACACACACAGAAACATAGAACAAATTTAAAGATGAATAAATGGCCAAATAAGACATCACAAACACAAACGGGTTGACAATAGGGCTACCGCCTTGGAATATAGTTATGCCTAAACTAAGTTAAGTGCTTGTAAACAACCCGTGGAATTCAATAAAAAACACTCACAACAGAAGAAGACAAACCTTACCACACTTACAAAAGAAGAAAGAAAAAAATAATGTTACCCTTATGCCTCTATTAAGGATGTTGCTATGCTTCATGTGTTTATAATTGATTTTGTCATCCAATGCCATTTAACATTAGCAACATGTATATATTTTTGGATGATGTTGCAAAGATGTTGAATTCTAATTTGGAATGTTCTGGGACAGAAACTTGTAGAACACATTCTATGACAGTATTTAAACAAGGCTTTGTGAGATTGATAGTTCATATTGTGTTTTTATAGTGTTAGAGGATTTATATTAACATGTATTGTGCTCATCAATGGCCCATTTCACCGGTACTTCGGAAATCTCCGTACAATGTTCGGAATTTCAGTCTCATGACGCAAAGTCACATGACTTCAAGAATTAATCAGATTCTGGTAGTCACAGAAGTATCAACAATCATAAATTAACCAGGTTCAATGTTTATACTGTATATTGAGTTAAAAGTATGCGTATTCGATCGCTGAAATACAACAATAATTAGTGATATGCTATACAGAAACCCATCTTGACTTATTCCTTGGAAACTAGATCGGACTTCAAGGCTACAAGAACTTAGAACTGTTTACACTGGAGCATATGTGCGTAAGTTGGAACCGCTGTTAGGATACATTGCGACATCTTGTTTTTGAATTGTATCAAAAATGCGGTTTAATTTATGTTTTTCTACAGTACCAAACACATTAATAACATATATCTGCCATGCATTAAAGTTATTGTCTGACATTTAATAACATTTCTGTATTGTTTTTAATTTCACACTGGGCGCCGCTACAATCACTATTTGATGTGCCTACCAGCGTTGAACAGCGTTTGATTGGTCGACCTATTTGGCTACTCGGATATGTTTCGATATTAAAATGTCGAGGTAAAATGGGCTTTAGTGAAAAGGACTTGGCGAATGTGGATTATTGTTGAGAATAATACGACCTAATTAACCAGGAAAGACTTAAAATACATTTGTTTAAAGGGATTCTTGACAATTTGGATTAAAGTGGCATTTGACATTATTATTTGTATTTTATACTAAAAACTGATATTAAAGAAATACTGGTTCTAATTTGTGTTTTTGCACCTTCTTTTTCGTTACATTTTACTCGTAACACTACCTTAAGGTAAAAAGCGCACGTATAAAAAAAATGGCACTACCATATCAGTTAAGAGTCAACGAGAGACAACTCTACTAGGACATGGCTAGAGAACACCTTCGATAAACTCCAATAATCTGATACGACCAGAGAAGCAGACAGATACAAGTGAATATTGGTTGTTAAGTCCCATTAACACATCATTTTAGGTATATTAGACTATATTAGGACTCAGAGATGACGGATTCTTGTTTTATTAGACGTACCATCGTCGTCAGGGAATCATTACGTGGTCCCGTCTTAATTCCATTACGCGATGGGAAAGCTTATATTAGCAGGATTTTTAACGGATATTTCGACAATAATGCATGTTAAAACACATGCGATAACCTGTTTTAATTTTACAATATACAAACTTTTAAAGACGAAATGAAGGTTTTATTTCATACACCAGCCAACCCCGTTTTCGCTACTTGGAGAAGGCGTTGGATTGGGTATGAAAGATAATACACGGACCACGTAATGCGGCGAATCTACACGGGACTGAGGCTGATACAGAAAAATAGTCCCACAAGTCGATTGATTGATTTAATTGGATTTTATAGTCGCACCAACAGCTAAGGTCATATGGCGACTTTCCAGCTTCCATTGGTGGAGGAAGACCCCAGGTGCCCATCCGGGCAATTTTCATGGACGGGCGGGCACCTGGGTAGAACCACCGACGTTCCGCAAGCCAGCTGGATACCCACAAGTCGAACAGAAAGTGTAGCATTCACAAAACGCAGTCGTCTGAACACAAATACGTATAGGTTATTAGATTTGTATTGGGATATATGCACGAGTTCTTTCGCGTATTAATATTGCGCGACTTTAGGAACGAGTGCATATATCCCAATATATATCTAATATCTAATAATCTTTTTATTGCATACACATTTTTAAATTATAACAATAACATTTAATTTTATTTGAAACAAACATATTGTCGTCACATCGTGGGAATTTTCACACTGAAATTAACATCGTTAACATCACGGGATATACATTCTTTGACACAGATATACAAGGGTACTTGTATGACATGAACAGAAAATTGCACCAATCACGAACGAGTATATATTACACATCCATGACTTTACTACACGTCAATATGAGTGAATATTGCCGTTTCCTGTTAC
Organism: Cyrtodaria siliqua; assembly: GCA_037043455.1. Lineage (NCBI taxonomy): Eukaryota > Metazoa > Mollusca > Bivalvia > Adapedonta > Hiatellidae > Cyrtodaria > Cyrtodaria siliqua. The sequence goes on along the minus strand of JAWPHD010003248.1, from coordinate 89,825 downwards.
ATTGAAAGTAAATGCGTATGCAATAACAAATAATATATAGATACACTTTAAAGTAAAGTGTTAGACTTTAAAAACAAAAGATTTCAATTCCGAATGACTTCAAATAAAGATTATTCACAGAGAATGTTTATCGGTAAGCATTTCTCTAATAAGGAGGAATATTTGTGAAATAACCATTTATGTTATAAATGAACAACTATTATGGAAATATGATTTCTATAGAAGTGTCTAACATTTATCAGGATGTGCTTTGAAAATGAAGTAATTGATTCTATCCATGCGCAAGGTTATGCTTACGTATTAATGATGTTCAAGTCCCGCCCACCAGGTATTGATTGGTCTTCAAGTCCCGCCCACCAGGTATTGATTGGTCTTTAAGTCCCGCCCACCAGGTATCGATGGTCTTTATTTAAGTACCGCGCACGGGGTCTTACGAGTAAAAAATTGGACCAGTTTTTCAACGTTTCGATGTCGATTTCTCGGTACTGTATTGAGCGATATTAAAATATATACCAATGTTGGACACCTTGAACACTTTGGTATATCGGATGCATGTAGAGTTAAAGGATTTGCTCTTTTAATTAAAACAATATTCAGCATAGACTGAACTTAGTGAGAATGACCAGTATGCCTCCCTTGTATAATGTTCTATTCTATGACATGGCTGCTGGACTCAGATGTCTTCCCAACTCATGTAGGACACTTTTGTTCGATTTCAACTGATATTTAGCGACAAAGCACATGAGCCGGACCCCTGTGACATGCACCAGGTACAGATATAGACAATTATTTATATCTACTGCTCAATAATCCTAACATTGACTAGGTAATGATATCGACCATCAGTATTGATATCATCTACTTGATGAATCTTAATTTGCGCCAAGTACTGATACAGAAACTAACATATATACCGCCCAATGAATCCTAACCTGCACCAGGTACTGACATATCAACTAATAACCAATGGCGATTGCTCAATGAATTCTTACATGCACTAGTTGGTACTTAAAACTAACCTATATCAGCGTATATAATATCTTCTTCCGAACCCGTTTTGGAAATTATTTCACCCCTGAAAAAAAAAAGATAAATAATTATGAAACACAGGTGTGATATACATAAAGAGTTAATAATGAAAGTGCAATAACGCATTTTGGAAGAACAAATTGAAACGGAAAAGTTACCGATGACTTGTCAGTTCAGATCATGATAAAGGAATTCACAAATAAAATAATCATAGTAACAACACATGTATGGTATTTTATCTGTATACCTACATACATATTTATTACAAACGATTGCATACCATGGATCGGCGAATGCACTATGTCCATACGTTACATATGGTGCATCTGGGCTGCTGGCAGGTCCGACATTAGCCACATAAACCTGGTTATCCACGGCACGGGCCCGCTGTAAAACCTCCAAGTGGACCGGACCTGTCGTTTTACTAAAACCGCCCATAAATGTCAGCAGATGACAACCTAAAACACAAAATAAAAATATGACAAACCCTAAAACATTTAGTTTTTTGACAGGGCACTTGTATTTATTCTCCATAATTATTAATAACAAAACAACGTTTGATACTGGTTGTAGGTAATGGACGATTTATCTTTTTTTTTATAAATATATTTATATTTTATTAGATTTGCATGGGGGTGTATGCACAAATTCGTCCGCGTATTAACTTTGCACGACGTTTGGAGCGCAATATGTATCCGCCGAAGAGCGAGTGCATGTATCCCAATACAAAACTAATAAACTTTTTATTGCATACGCATTTTAATAATAAAAAAAGAATAATCAGAATAAAAACATAGGTTTAAACATTTTATTTTCATCAAAAACATTAAATTCAAACAAGCATGTTCGTAACACGGTGGGCATTTTCCACAAAGAAACCAACCTATAATGTTTTTTATAACTTGAAATATTTCCTGTTATATATGAAATACACAAGTTAAGTACATTACACACCCAATATGACGTTACAACACGTCGTATATTATAGGTTATTGAATTTGTATGGCTAAATATTACTTGGAACGAGTTGTTTTGGCAAAGGACGACGAGCTTGCGAGTCGTCCTGCGCCAAAACAACGAGTTCCAAGTAATATTTATCCATACAAATTCAATAACCTTTTTATTGTATACTTTCATATTGTTTTTGATCAATGTTAATTGTATGACTATTACTTTTCATTGTATTTGTGTTATTTTTATAGCTTTTGATGGAATTTCTATCTTGCCATTCAGTTTCATTTTGTGTGGATGATTATTTTTACGCGAAAACGACGTCGACGTCGGATGACGTCATTAAAAACATCAAGCGATTTTCTGAAGTTTGTTTACCATTCGATAACGTTACAAACAGTGGGTGAGTGACCATTTGAAATATTTCATCAATTTTTGCCATAAAAAGTTGAAAAAAAAACTCGTATTTTGTTGTTGACACTATAGGAAAGATTCCGTTATTTTTATTTGAAAGTAGTTCCTTATTTCTATTTCGCGGCTCTTAGCAAGCACGAGCAAAAGTTCCCGTGCAATATCAATGCGTGCAATATCGTAGAATATTGCACGCTTAGCTCAATGCAAACTAAACGGGACAATATGGAAGTATACAATAAGGACGAATATTGACGTTTCTGTTTACATTGAAAGCAAACGCAGTTGGCAAATGCGTATGCAATGTGTTTTTATTCTCAGCGACCGAAAGGAGTTGTGTGTGGGGTGTGGGTGGGGGTGGGGATAGTGGGTGGGGTCGTCTGGTGAGCGTAGGGGTGAGGTTGCCATCCCGACTTTCTTGCACCTATTTTTAAGGAATGCATTTCTGACTTTACGAGACAGTGAATGAATATTTCCATAGTTATGCCCCTTTGTTTTTTGAAATTTACATACTTGTTATAAATATATTGTGCGTGTCTACGAACCTGGTTTCAATGATTTTCAAAACCCGACCGCCAGGTATTGATGTGACACAATATATACCCAATGGCATGTTATTTCTATTTACGAACTGTTAATAGCAGACTCTGCCATTACATTAGCGTATGTACGGATTGTTCACTCTAGCACAGCAGACTTGGTCTTTGGGGCTGTACATGAGTAGATCTAATAATTATTCGCAATGATTCAAATAATCTTATGTAAAAAAATAAACAGGCGCTATCATTAAAAAAGTGAAGGAACTTTCTGCAATCAATTAAGCAATCAAATTGCTTAAATACTCAACCGTTCATTATGAGCTGGTGAATATGCAAATTACAAATATACACGCCACCAAAAACGCATGCGATTAAACTGTATGGTATGTAGCTTACGGTCGACTAATTAACGAAGAAAATGAAATATTAGTCGATGATACCTAATAAATATTGATAAGGGAGCAATAAAGACAACCAAGAGACTAAAGTAGCAGACTCGGTTTTATTGAGTCTGTTCATGAGAGGTAATGCAAAAGCAACACCTCTCACGGTCCCTAGCTCAGGCTTACGCGGTATTCTACTTTACAACCACATATATTGGGTTTGTTGACCCCAAAGGACCAGTGCAATAAACTTAATTAAACGGTAAACACATAAATAATAGCGTATTTACGTCGAACAATGACCCAATAAAAGCATTCCATACCCATATACCTTTCATGCTGTATAAACGAGCCACTTCTGGATATCTTAGATCTATACAGACACCAAAACCAACTTTGCAATACTCTGAAAGAGATATGGATGTAGCAACATGAACGTTAGTTTTTCTTTTATTTTATTTTATTTATTTAATTTAAAATTTAAAATAAACATACGTATTGTACTCTGTCTGTGTGATGATATGTAACAACGTATTTAAGTATGACATATGCATAAAGTGTGGTCACCTTTGTCTACGAGTTAAATGAAACTCTGTTTCCTGTTGTGGGTATAGCGACAATATAATTAAAAACAAATCAGCTTAATTAACATTCAAAAGTATTGTATTTTTTGCTGTGAGCAATGTGTAAACCCTGTCGTCGCTGTTTGCAAGTTTCCTCGTTCCGACATGTGGATACTCAACACGTTTATGTGCATGCTACGTGGGACAACACTAATTGGCGGCGACTGTAGTACAATGTTTGGTATACTAGCTTTATTTTCTTAACGTTTATATGGATGTGAAAACTGGTCAACGTTGTACTGTTGTAGATTTCTTTCAGCTTGCATGGGATAAATGTACGTCTATTGAGATATAATGTCCTTTATTTAAAGTGAATATTCAGACAAAACTGACAATTTACCTACTAACATAAGTAAGAGCCTTTTTTATTTGCAATTTTGCTGCCGAAGTATTTTATATTTTCTTCTCCAGTAATGCACCGTTAAAAACCCAGATCAATAGGAAGTGTACACTGCCGAACTTAAAACTATATATAATATATATGTATATATATATATATGCTGATACAATTATGTACCAACGACATACTAACGGATTCGATCTCACAGAGCCCTAGACACAGCGCCTCTCCCAATAGCAGACACCTTAGCCCATTCGGCCACCTAGTCAGCCTAAAATATTGTTTTCGGAAACGGGATGATGCTAAGGTCTTTTTCTTGAATGCGTCGGATATCTTCGTGCTTTTCCGTGAAACGGAACTCAGAACTGTGTATGTTTAATCATTCCCTCTCAATATATCATGTTGTTTTTTCACTCACAGCCGTTTTACGCTTGCTTATAAGCCTGCTTATGCACGTTTGCGACTTCTTTTACAACGCATGTCGTCAGGTTTTTATGTTAAATGATAGGCTTATTTCATTTAAGTACTTATTTTTTATAGTTTAATTACTAGTTCTTCTATTTGGTTATTCCACTTTACAGAACCTCAGAATGGCATGTATGAGTCTGATTTAGACCGTAAATATACCTTACAAGGACAACCTGACCTCAATGGTGACGTGATGTACAAACTTCGTTAAGATCCTTGGTGATGATCAATTTCATACTATCTGTGTTAAACTTGTTATGTTTGTCTGCAGTCTTGTCTTGTCGTGCCCTCAATGGTTTATTCTATTGTTGTTCTGGCTTCTGCCAAGTCACTGAGTACCTTCGTTGTGACTTTCTAGGCTATTGTTTTTTTGTATTTATATATACAAGATCATCTTTGTGTTTTACTTATTTTGCCTTTTAATGTTGCCTTGTTGGTTAGAGAATAGTTCAAGGCGGGCAATTCTTTATTTGCACTGTCCTGTTTTATTGGGTTGACAGTAGGGTACGTGTGAGGTTTGATGCACCCTAGAACCTAGTTTAAACCCCCAGCGGGCTTTTTTGTCACTGACCGTTCCAAGGCGGTAGCCCTATTGTCAACCCCTTTGTGTTTGTGATGTCTTATTTGGCCTTTTATTAATCTTTAAATTTGTTCTTTGTTTATGTGTGTGTTTGTGGTTGACTGTCGTCCTTGAATGCTGCTTTTCCTGTTCGACTTTGATATCTATATTTATTTTGAACGAAGTGCCTTGCAATAAACCACAATTCAGTGATTTCATTAAATCAGCGTGTGATTACAAGAACATATCAAGTTGTACATTTACCGGTGTTAAGAACTGTCAAACTTTTCCCAGGTTTATTCAGTTCTGATTCGCAGATCTTCATTCGGGGTCCAAGGTCAACATCAAACATATGCAGCTGCAAGAAGACATCATATGGTATATTATAGTTGAAGTTGTCTACGCAGTGTTTGCTATCACTGACAACACACAGACTTAATAACGTGCTATTAGGTCTGTGGAACACACTATTAGACGAAAATGGAAATAAATGCCCAAGTTATGTAATTGTATGTAGGTCTTCTAAAAGTAGATGTAAAAGACGAACAGGAAATGTAGCAATCGCTGAACTCGCCCGTTCACAAATAATATAGCATTCACAGAACTCGGCCGGTTCACAAATAATGTAGCATTCACAGAACTCGGCCGTTCACAAATAATGTAGCATTCACAGAACTCAGCCGTTCACAAATACGCATTCAAAACACACACCAATGGTATGGATAAGCAGAAACAATAAGTGACACAACACACATAAATGGGTTGATAATATATGTACCGCTTTGGAGTGGTCAGTGACAGAAGGGCAGCTGAGGGGTTAAACCAGTTTCTCCACCTTACAATATTGTCATCCCAATTAAACGGGACATATTTTATATATAGCTATATCCTCTAACAAGCTAAGAACCATTAATAGGCGATATAAATACCTGATTGGGGAAGTTTCTGATCTGTCTTTTAAGTCGCATAATAAAGACAAATAAATATACTGGAAGTTATTTGATTAAGCGTTGAATATCAAATGTAGTTTGCATTGTTTTAATTGAGTGGAATAATTTCATATAGTACTTATAAGAGCAAAAGTCTGCAACCATTACGCTGGAATTATATTAATCCACTAAGTAACAATTTGACAATTTGTGTGCATGTGAGTGTGCGTGTTCATGTGTGTTTGTGTGTGTGTGTGTGTGTGTGTATGTGTGCGTGCGTGCGTGTTTGTGTGTGCGTGCGTGCGTGCGTGCGTGCGTGTGTGTGTGTATGGAGGGGTGGGTGTGGGTGGGTTACGTCGCGTTATTTCAGTCATATCACGACAGTGTCTACTTGTAGCATTGAGCTCAAAGCTCAACCTTATAGTGTTGCCACACTGGAATACCACTCCGTAGACACAAGCCAAGATACCACAACCAGGCACATTAAACTGACACCGGGCCGACCAGAACCCTGTATATGCAGAACGGGAGCTACTGATGCCATAAATATTTTGGTGTCACCAGGCCGGAGATCGAACCCATGAACTATGAGAAAATACAATCGAGTGGCCTATAAACGTTGAAGTGTGGACGACGTCGGTAGATATCATTAAAAAACGCAAAGCGATTTTAAGACGATCATTTACCATTCGTTACCGCTAAATTCAGAAGATGAGTTGTCATCTCAGTCAGTCGTGCAACTCAGCCAACCCTGTCATCGTAAATTGTAAAAGAACAAGTAATTTCACAAAGCTGAAATAATCTATAATATAAAAACTACATTACCTTTCGAAAGTTTGCGACAAGTTCACCGGATGGGTTGTATATATTACACGTGTTATACAGTATTTGAGAACCAGTTATTTCCGAACTCGGTAATTCTTCGGGAAACGTACCTGTATGAACAAGATATAAATATGATGACAAGGTAAGCAAGTGTCTGTGGTACATATGGTCAAATAACGAAATTCCATTTATTTCTCGTACAACGGTAAAGAGAACAAGCCAATGAAAGTAAACTCTACATGTGGAATCCAAACACATTTAAAGATATTGCCTGTCACATACATTATTTTCAAACTAATTAAGAATTCACATATGTTTGATACAATATCTGGCAACTTTACAAATGCTAACACTCTTTAAAAACCAGCATCTGTTGATTTTGCAATATACAACGGCCCTTTGAATTTCGGTGTCATAGAAGGATTGTGTACATATGTTTTGCTTATTTAAGCCTATGTCAAAAATGTGATGCCTGGGACGGAGCCAAAGTTTGCCTAAAGTCATCATTTGAACAAACTTGGTATTGCACTATAAGGTAATGCCACCTGCAAAAAATGAATAGTCTCTTGTTTTAGATGTTCCAAAATAATGTTATGTAAAACTGTGACCCCTGGTGCGAGGCCAAAATTGACACCATGGTCACCATTTGGATGAACGGCATAGATGAGCATAATCTAATTATCCCCGCGATTTTCTTCGGGATTATGTTTAAATAGATAAAGCTATGGAATTTATACTTTAGGATATGATTGACCTAGGTTCAGGAATGTCCACAATTCTTTTGGAATTCAATCCCTGAGGGCGGGAAGTTGGTTGGAAGTGGTTTCATATATAAACGCAATTGGTAAAACACACGGATTTGAGACTGTATGTGTGTGATCGATTGCCCAAGTTATAAAAGAAAGATATAAAAATCGGACAGGGAAAGTAGTATTCAATGACTACAGTCAACCACAAAACACAAAAACAAACACGCAAACAGACAAACGAGAAGGCAAAAGCAATAAAAAAAATGCAAACGACATCACAAACACAAAAGGGTTGATAATAGGACGTCCGCCTTGGAACGGTCAGTGGAATATCAGAGGGAATTTTGAGTGAGACGCCTAGGTCATGCCCAGGGGCTTACAAATGAGGGAATGGGTATGGCCAAACAATATATTTCGAGATCCCGACCATATGTACACTTGCTTGGCATAAACAGACGGATACAACCATCCATCCATCATTGCACCGTGGTCCATTCCCAATATGGAGGCACAGCCCCTGGTTCAAAATTTGGAAACCGTTGGGATCCCACCCGATTGCCATATATACATACTTACTGAACATGAACAGACTGATACAACCATCCAACAAGCATCGACCGCGGGGTCGGTCCCAAACCTGGGAAAATAACCCATGGGTCATTACTTGAAAATCGTTGCGATTCTCACACTATAAACATATATACACCCAAGCACCTGGTAAAATCCCCCAGCGGTATTTTGCCACTGACACTTTAAAGGCGGTACCCCTATTGCCACTGACCGTTCCAAGGTGGTACCTTATTGTCACTGAATTTTCCAAGGTGGTACCCTTATTGTCACTGAACGTTCCAAGGCGGTACCCCTATTGTCACTGACCGTTCCAAGGTGGTACCTTATTGTCACTGAACTTTTCAAGGCGGTACCCTTATTGTCACTGAACGTACCAAGGCGGTACCCCTATTGTCACTGACCGTTCCAATGCGGTACCCCTATTGTCACTGACCGTTCCAAGGCGGTACACGTATTGCCACTGGCCGTTCCAAGGCGGGTCCACTTTTGTCAATGACCGTTCCGAGGCGGGTCCCCTATTGTCACTGACCGTCCCAAGGCGGTACCCCCATTGTCACAGACCGTTCCAAGGCGGTACCCCTATTGTCACAGACCGTTCCAAGGCGGGTGCCCTATTGTCACTGACCGTTCCAAGGCGGGTCCCCTATTGTCACTGACCGTCCAAGGCGGGTCCCCTATTGTCAACAGTTTTTTGTTTGTGGTGTCGCATACTTGACGTTTATTTTGCATTATAGTTGTTGTTTGTTTTGTACGCGTGTTTTGTACGCGGAGGTGGGTGCATGAGCTTTCGCCCCTCGTTTTTTCTGGTCGTACCCTAAATTGGTTTTCTCTTTAGCTGCAACTACTATGGTTGTTCAGTACGATTCTGAGATGTTTATTATTTTGTATGTGTTTCTTTAGTTAGTTTCTCTGGATGTGGACTTGTTTTATTTTATTGTTAGAGAATTCCTTTTGATGTGATGTAGTTTTATGTACACTGTCTTGTCTATTTGGGCGCTGAAGACAGGATAATAGCGAGGATTGTGCGCATATAAAATCGATTCCAGCTAACCAGTAGGCCTTATTGCCTACTGACCGTTCCATGTGGGTAACCCATGGTTGTGTTTTGTCTCTTTCATTGTATTATCAAGTCCTTGTTTGCAGTACAGTGAGGACCTACGATGCCACTGCCTTCGGACGCTGTGGTTTTTATAGGACTGTATATCTCATTTTTTTCGTTTGACAGTGTTCTTTGAATGCTACATTTCCTGATCGCCTTGTATACCTTCTTGGCAGAGGACAACAAACTAATACTACAGAACATATATGAAAACTCTAGGCGTTTAGAGAAAAAGAGTTTTCAAGTTCGGCCTATATAAGTATATTTAAAGCATGAGACTTTGAAGGCGAGACAAACATTGTCATCAGAGTTAACATCTAAACACACTGTTGGAACAATAAAATTATGGTACATACACAATATTAGACCTTTTATCTCTAAACGTTTCAGAGAAGATGAATTTTGGTTCATAATTTTCGGATAGGCGCTAAATTTGACCCCATGGTCACCCCATGGTCACCATTTGAACAAAGTTGGTAGATCACTTTTGAGTATAAGATGTACATGCACGTTAATCATTATATGAGAGCTGAGAGATATCTGTCATATGTGTTTAGACAATATACAAGTTCTTATATATATGTCTCTGTAAAACATATGCCATTATTGACCCCGTGAACGTAATGTGTGCAGCAGTGATGGTCTAGGGTTGGGAGTCGGCAATTAAACAAATATTTCAACATCTGTTAAACGGTAAACGTGATAAAGTTTATTCAATGGTACGATTATTTACACTACGGCCATCTTTGCATATTGATTTGGCCTTATTTGTATAAACTTGAAAGTCATTAATTTAAGTATCATCCATGAGAAACTTGATAAATATCGGCCATGCAGTTTCAGAGAACGTCGTATAAGCAAAGTTAAATGGACGACGACAACGACGAAGAGCTTTTAAAATAAGTAATTCTGAGCATTCGGCTAATGTGAGCTTTACATGTGTTCGACTAACATTAACCTAGTAAAACTGTTTCACTAAAACAAAAAGGTCACAGTGTCAATCACGTCCTTGAACTGATGTTATTATTTTTTATACCATAATATTGTAAACACAAATCCATTATTCTCAGCTTTTGTTTATCGTTTGTATATAGACACTACGTTTAAGAACATATTTAACCCTTTCGCTGCCACAGTCGAAACAAAACATCTTACGACCAGTGTAGGCCCAGATCCACATGCACTCTATGTGCAGGCTGATCAGGGTTTACACTGTTCGCCACTCAGTAAGAATGTTTTCCATAACACTTCATTTCTAAAATATTATCGGAAGATTTGAATTCAAATTGTAGCAGACGACATTTGAAAAATGGCGGCGAAAGCGTTAACAGTTGCCACCTACCGCCAAATAGGTAAACGTTGTTTTCCTTCGCAGCTTTTTGCAACATCCGTGGTGTAGGTCCTGTTTCCTGGGTCTCCTTGTTTTCAATAAAATACTCAGGGTCCATCCAACATGTGAAATATTCCTGAAGCACAATAACACAATTAATATACATGTAATACAGACGAGTATTATGTGTAACTAACAAGACACGAATACAACATTTCACTTAACAGTAACTTGTTCTAGGACGAAGCTAAACCTGGAATCATCATATACAGATTGGAAGTATTCAAAAGGTTGTAATGACAAACTGAAACTTAGGAAAACAAGTTTTAAAATATACAAAATGTATGCATTAATTAAATAGTGATACATTTGTACGAAACATTTCCTCATTGACAGAGTTTGAGTTCCTCAAAGTCAAAAAAGAAAATTGCAAATGCATGGAGTTGAATAAAATGCATAGAGTCTGACGAACATCCTGATTAATTTTGTAAAGTGGTCAGGAAACCCACCAGATCTCTTTAACTTCCGAAGCTTATAGAACACATCTCCATAAAATAAGAATTGTGAATTCCTGGTCGCAGAAGTCGTTTAAGGTTGGTGTTGTACTTGTCCAGTAGGTTTTCGTTGCGGCCGTGGAATTTTGAGAAAGATTTACGTAGTCTGTATTAACGAAACCCTGCTGATGAAATTTACTTTCGATATTGAAGTCTATAACATCATTACAAGCTCTAGCAAAACGAACTAGAAATTGTTATTGTCCATGGGACGAAAACGTATGGCTCCTCCACTCGCCCGAACAGACATAATTGACGACTCTAGGTCCAACCGTTCTCTATTGACCTGAGGTCGTTTTGATATTCAATATCCCTGTGACTGTATCTACTATCTGTATCATTAATATCTACTGGTCATGACCAACCATCTTTCGAAGTCAGAGGACCCTAGGTCCAACTATTCTCTAGTTATTGATCGGACATTGTTTTATTATTGATCGGGGATAGTTTTGATAGTCAAGGTCACCGCGACTTTGGCCTTTGACATTGTGACCCCAAAATCAATAGGGGTCATCTACTGGTCATGACCAACCATTCTTTCAAGTTTGAGGACCGTAGGTCCAACCATTGTCTAGTTATTGATCGGACATTGTTTTGATAGTCAAGGTAACTCGAACTTGACCTTTGACATAATGACCCCAAAATCAATGGCGATCATCTACTGGTCATGACCAACCAATCTTCCAAGATTGAGGACCCTAGGTCTAACCAATGTTTAGTTATTGATCGGACATCGTTTTGATAGTCAATGTCACCGCGACCTTGACCTTTTGACCTAGTGACCCCAAAATCAATAGGGGTCATCAACTGTACATGACCAACTATCCTTTCAAGTTTGAGGACCCTAGGTCCAACCATTGTTTAGTAATTGACCGGACATCGTTTTGATAGTCAATGTCACCGCGACCTTGACCTTTGACCTAGTGACCCAAAATCAATAGGGTCATCTACTGGTCATGACCAACCATCCTTCCAAGTGTGAGGACCCTAGGTCTAACCATTGTGTAGTTATTGATCGGACATCGTTTTGATAGTCAATGTCACCGCGACCTTGACCTTTGACCTAGTGACCCCAAAATCAATAGGAGTCATCTACTTGTCTGTAGTCATCTACTGGTCATGACCAACCATCCTTCCAAGTTTGAGGTCCTAGCTCCAACCATCTCTTGTTATTGGTCGGACATCGTTTGCGACACAGACAGACCTACAGACAGACAGACACAGAAAGCACAAAATCAATATGGCTCCCCTACCACACTTTGTGTGGGGGGCCATAATGACCTGGGAGATATAAACTCCGTATGATGTAGCACGAGATACATCCCCATCCAGGTGTGGAAAGTTGAAGTCATCTATCTTATCATAGATTGTAGTATGTATGCAGTCATTAGAAATCGAGAGATGAAGATCGAGGAATGCTGTTGGCTTTATTCAACGTGAGCTCTGGTGGATAAAGTTAGTAACCATATGAGCTTAGAACGGATTATCAATATTGACTACTGAGTATGTCATCTAGATACCGAGATGTATTATTAAACGCATCAATAACTTCACTCTGGCTAACAGGTGACAAACTCAACATAAAATCTCTTTCATAGCAGTACAAAAACAAATCTGCGACTAGTGGCGCACAGTTAGTACCCGTAGTAATACCAACAACCTGGCGGTAAACAGTTTTACCGTACCTTATAAAGATGTTATTGAGAAGGAAAGATAACGCTCTACAAATTATCAATAGGGGCGTTTGTAAAGAAAGACATGACGTTATTACAAGTTAGAACAGTTGGCACGTCGAGAAACTTTAATTTTATGTTAGGAATGTCAATACATCAAGATGGATGTTACTTAATTTTTTTTAATTATAGTGTGACCTTGAACAAGATATGTGAATCCCACTGAAATGTTGAATTGATTATTTTACAGTTTATTATTTTTATTTTCTATAGTATTCATTTTAGACCATAATTAGATCTATATGTGTATCTGACAAAGTGAGACGCAATATTCCTACCGGCAGTGCAATGACTTTGGCACCATTTCTTGCAGCTTCTCGTATTAATTTAGCAGCCTTCACAAGATTCTTCTCTCGTTGTTGTTCTACAAATATTTGTATCAGCGCCATTTTGAACCCTGTAATGTACATGAATGGGTCATATCATTTCTAAATTAAATAAATAGATAGTGATACCTGCATCTACTGATCCTAGTTATTACACTATGTGTGTTGCAAACAATAAGGACCGAATAAAACACATTACACATAGAACAAAATCATGTTCTGCAAACCAGGCATTGAATTCACCAACCATTATTGAGAATATTCTTAGACTTAAGGTCAAGTATTCATATTTCAATCACAAATATTTCGAAAAGTTTTAAAGTCTAAATTTTCATAACAAGCTGCTATGTATAAATATGATAAATACTAATAATCTTGTTATCATTTGTGATAGATACATCAGATACAGATAACAAATAACTAAAAACGCGTTTGTATTGCCCTTGTACTGCCATCTATATTGGAGATTTTGTCATAACGTTGACGCACACTTAACATTAAAAGCTCATTGTGACCGCACTAAGCTAATGCATCAGATATATAGGTTTTACATATTAAGTACAACTAAACCACTCGGCGACTCCTCTAATATTATGCGTTCTTGAAATCACAAAGCTTTGCGATGTGGACAAAAACCCGATATAATTCCATCAGTATTTTTCCGCAATCGATTATATTTGAATATAAAACGTGTTCTGTCGAGATGTACAATCCTGCATTTCCAATTGTATTGATGGGTTATCTAAACTTAATCTAGCAAATAGCATAATGTCCGAAAGTCGATGTCATTTGTCTTTTAAAGAACTCGTATGACACTTAGCAAGTATCTGAGATGTTTTGTTATGTGAGGTCTACTGTCAGATGCAGACGTTAATTAGAATAAAGATAGTATTTAAAAACGTATGATATGATGAAAAATTCCTTTCTAAATCCCCAGACTGACACAAACAAATATGTTAAGATAATAACATGAAAATGTATTATATGTACAGATATAGAAACAACATTCTGTTATAATAAATGGCATTCGTGGAAATCACCAACAATTATTCTAACTTTGCTTAGACTAAATTTCGTTCACACATATTCCCATGTCCTTCAAATATAAACAATCGTATGAAGTTGCTATTTATTAGTAACTTAGCATACACTAAAATCAAAGCACCGCAAGTACTACAAAACACAAAAAGCTAATTGTTTTCATGCCAATAATGATTTGATTTCCAATTTAATTGAAGGTTACGAGATTGTCATAAATTGACATGCTGTTACTTCAATAATTAATATATACAACGTGCTAGAAGTAATGATTACTTTTTATTAAATATGGATGAAAGTATGCCTTCTTGGTTAATTAGGTTAACGAAAAAATAAACATTTCACACTGAATTCCGTACGAACGGGCAGATTTTTAAAAGCATACACATATGTAAATAATCATTTCTTTAAGCTATATGAACAACTTTAAAATGAATTTAATCACACTGTGCTATGAGCAATTGTGTAGTTGTTATTTACCATGCAAATATGACTTTTATGATAGAATAGATGGTGTTTACATAATACATGTTGTTTACCCTGGAAAAGACGGTCTTTACAATCGAATATAATAATTTTCTTTATAATAGCATAGATGGTTTCTACCATGGAAATATTATATACTCTGTACAATTAACAATTACGGTAATCGTAATACGGTAATACAGTCAAACATATGGTGGTCTTTACCTTTAACAATATGCTTTTACTAATTTGTTGATGGTATTTACAATGGCTGGTCTTTATCGTGGAATAGATTTTCTTTACGATAGTTTAGGTCTCTTCTATGTTCTATGGAATATATTTTTTAAACGGAATATATAATATTTACAATGACTGTTTTTAGCATTTACAATAATATATATGATCTTTAAAATAGAATATTTAGTATTTATCATGGAATAGATGGTGTTTACCATGACTGAGATGGGTGGTGATCCTGTAGAATAAATGGATTTTACAATGGAATAAATGGTATTTCCAATTGAATATATGGGCTTTACCATAGAATAGATGCTCTTTTAAATCGAATATAATAATTCAAAATTGGTATAAAATTAATGAGGGTCCATATCTAGAAATAAATACTATGCTGTTGCAGTTTCATTATAAATCTTATACATCAATGGTATACTTCCGACTATAAGAAAATTTACACTTGTTTTATGTTAAGCAAAAATCAAGGTGCACATACACATGATTATTGTATACTTTCATATTGTCCCGTTTAGTTTGCATTGAGCTAAGCGTTCAATATTCTACGATATTGCACGCATTGATATTGCACGGGAACTTTTGCTCGTGCTTGCTAAGTGCCGCGAAATAGAAATAAGGAACTACTTTAAAATAAAAATAACGGAATCCTTCCTATAGTGTCAACAAAGAAATACGAGTTTTTTTTTCAACCTTTAATGGCAAAAATTGATAAAATAATTCATATGGTCACTCATCGACTGTTTTTAACGTTATCGAATGGTAAATAAACTTCAGAAAATCGCTTGATGTTTTAATGACGTCATCCGACGTCGACGTCGTTTTCGCGCAAAATAATCATCCACACAAAATGAAACTGAATGGCAAGATAGGAATTCAATCAAAAGCTATAAAAAAAAACCAAATACAATGCAAAGTAATAGTCATACAATTAACATTGATCAAAAACAATATGAAAGTATACAATAAAAAGGTTATTGAATTTGTATGGCTAAATATTACTTGGAACTCGTTGTTTTGGCGCAGGACGACTCGCAAGCTCGTCGTCCTTTGCCAAAACAACTCATTCCAAGTAATATTTAGCCATACAAATGCAATAACCTATAATATCATGTTTCGACTCCCCATTATAATTAACGAATGTGGTGTTTGGTTTTGATTTTCCATTTAATGAATTCTACCTACTGTATGGAATGCAGTTGGAGTTTTTCTTTACCAGAAAACATAAGACATTTTTCATCACTTCTACGAAGCATGATTGTATGTTAACTTCTTCTTTTTCTTCAGATTTAAGACAATGAAAAATGTTGGTTGACTCGTGATCTGCATGTCATGTGTGTGATGCACTAATTGATGTACAGTGCCCATACGTCTACTGAGCATACTCCAGTGATATTCACTGACATACTTCTATAGCGGAAAATATAGGCTCCTATCAATGCACCTATCAATGTTTTTCCAACCAGGGGTGCAGCGGGCATTACCCGGGGATTATACAGAAATGAATTCGTCGTGGTCGTGACTTAGATCGAATTTATTACCTACATGGTGATATGTATTCATTCCTAGTATAAGGAATTGAACATACAGTTTTACACTAGTAGATAATCATCAATGTGTACATTTGTCTTATCCCCCGGGTACGTCCGCCGCCACCATGATATTGATAGGTGCATTTGTAGAGAGGGCGTGATATGTTTTCTTAGTTTTAAACACATGTCAACGACTCCAAAAGGTTCCTACTAAATGTTTACAATTGTTTGCCACAATACAAACAATTTCCCCTCCCTTTTAGTTGGATGGTGTACGAAATATAGTCATACTCACGTGAAGCCATGCCTGTATGCACGCCAAATGGTTCCTGCTATATATTTATATTCACGAATCCTCGTGTCACAACTTAACAAAACAATATGTAATAGGTTATGCTAAGCAATATGTGACACACAGCTCCGCTGACCTAGTGAACGTGCAATGAACCAATATATTTAAGTGCTATGCCATGAGTGGTTGTGTGTAAAATTGATAACCGTGATGTATAGGCTGTTTAGACGCATAGTCTAAAATATGGAATGGATTCAGGGAATGAAATGGGATGAGACCAAAAGGTACATAAACAACAGACAATACATACACACGTTCTTGCATGCCGAATAAAGATTATCCACGTTGGAAAGCCTCATCTTACACACGGGGGAAGGTAAAAGTTGCGCGCACATATTAATAATGACAGTTGCATGACGTCATTATGTAAATAAACATGCAAAACGTTAGTAGTCGGTAACGTAAATGCGTAGAATGTAAATGATATGCAAGAAGCGCAGAATGTAAATGATATGCAAGACAAAGAATCAATCATGGGTATCCGGTTCAGATAGGGAAATTCCAGCCCTATTGGAATTTCCTATTTTCACCGGATACCCATGCAAGATTTGTATACCATAATTCGAGGGTGAGTGGAAAACAATTTTAACTGTATATAAATAAAGAAGATACAAGCCCTCAATATGATATAATTGACCTTTACACTAACACAACGTTTCAAGTTAAAAGTCAAATGGATAGATAGGCACGTTTATTTTGTGCTTAACAGTGAAATAGAGGATTTTAGCAATGAAATAAAAGCGGTATTAGCGAAATAAAAACTACTTTTTTTAAATATCAAAAACATTTTTTTTATTTGTTTTGAAAATAATTGTTATATATAATTATATCATTCAATGTAAATGATCTAAGAAAATGAGCTATAGTTTTTAAAACTGGACAAGTATTTCAGAATTGTTGTAATTTACAGTGAAAAATGTCAGTCGGTCATTTTTTTTCAAACTTTTTTCAGAGAGTTACTATAAAAATGAGTCATAGATTATTGAAATCGGTTAGGTAGTTTAGAAGTTCTGGGGAATTATAAACAGCAATTTTATCATATTTAACCAATGACGTCGTCAAATTAAAAAAAAAAAAATCTTCACTTTCATTATAAAGCATAAAATAAAGAACATTTTTTGTTTTGGAGTGAATAACAGATTTTATTTCATCGAGAAGTGCGAAAATTGTATAATTTCACGAATGCGAAACATGCGTGAAAATATTAAAAGTTTGATCACGTTGAGATGATTACACATAACATGGATGTATAAACTGATCGATGTAAATGATATTTTTCCAACTTTCTTGCAGAGAAAATATGTCCCTTAGCCTTTTCGTGTGAAATAAACGTTCGCTTTAATAGAAAGAATAATTATATGTCACAAAGTTGATGCATGAAAGGCCCATAACTCTGCGAACAAAAAATATTGACTGAATATCTTTAACTGAAACCAATGCGGAACAGATGGACATAAGCAAACCTATAGCACTTCCGGTTTTATCGGTAGGGGTAGGGGCCTAAAAATGTCTATTAGAAATATGAACACAGATGATATGATTTAACTGGAGTAAAGGTCACATCGTGATAATTAAATTTACGAGCCGTTAGTGACATGTTCCTTCTATTTTATTTATAGATAAAGCTCACACTATAGGAATATACGAATATAGTAGCGTAACACTGCCTTATTAGTATCTAAACTATTCTCTGAGACGAAATTCATCATCATTTATACAAATCACAAATTATGTGATCACCCGCAATTCTTTTCCAAAACAGAAAAATGATCGATACAATAATCGTTCTGGGTACAATAATGAGTCTGATGACAATGACTTGAACTGTTTGGCAGGAAGCAATTACAACACTGACTGTCGTGAATAGAGGTAAACGTAGATCGATAAATATTTACTTATATACTGCCTATTAATGCTGCCTTTTTGGTTAGAGAATAGTTCATGGCGGGGATTTCCTTATTTATATTGTCCCGTTTTATTGGGATGACAGTAGGGTAAGTGTGAGTCCTGTTTGATTTTTATATCTATATTTACAATGTTTAGTTTGAATCTTTTAACATGGAATACCACTGGCATTATGTCTAGTAGCTCTTACTTCAGTATGGTCCTACAGGAGAGGGAAATTGACATCTGTGGTATATCTGAGACATGGCTGTTTCAAAGAGAGAGTCATTGTATTGCCTCTGTTCACTACCGCTCATGAACAGTCTCAATCAAACCGAGACTGCAATATTTCGTATGTGTCGTGCTCGGCCGTTTCTAAAGGTCCATTATTATACTCCTTTTTTAAAGGTAATTGTGTTAGGTGACTTAAATGCTCATCTGCAGGGAGTAGGTTTTATTAAAAATAATATTGCTAGGAGTACATACATGCATGAGTTTATGACATACAATAACTTTGTTGCAGTAAATACATTGCCAATATGTGCTGGTGCTCATTCAACATTTGTAGCTTATAATGGTGAGAGTGAATCATTAATAGATCGTGTAATATGCCCAACATAGTTATTATATACTGTCAAGTGAAATTCTCGATGATTGTGCGATTAATGTGTTAATATATACCGCATTTTGAGCAGAGCAATGGTAAAATGGACTCTGATAGGAAACCAATCAAATAGAAATGTATCACTCCGGATCATATCAAGCAGTTTGAATTCATGCTGACTGACAACATTGAATATGGAGGGCCTGAAATGAGAATAGAGGCCAGCACAGGAGAAGTAGATTCTATGTGTTATGATATATGTGACGTAATCAATGAAGTTTCAAATGTTGTTTTTCCAAAACCCAATTTTAGGCAGTATCTCAAGCCGTATTGGAATGCAGAATTAATGCAGTTGCATTATATTATGAGGGAAAAACTTCGCAAATGGTTAAGTGATGGCCATCCGAGGGGGAACACATATATCTCTTACGTTGCGTATAAAGAAACGAAACGGCTATTTTATAGGCAACAAAGACTTTCTTCTGAAAAATACCTAAATTCCCTCAATGAAGAAAGGGACAGAGAAGCAGAAATGAACGTAACCAACTATGATTTGATGATGTGACATACCGCTGCCCCAAGACCATTGCAGAACTTTGGGGTTCGACTTCAGGATGTGTATACAAATGTAATGAAACCAACATTTGATGATGATTTTCGTCGGCACGTTGAACAAGATGTGACAAATCGAAAAACCGAACATTCAAATCAGATCTTTGACGGATTTACTCGTTCACTATTAAAAGATGAAATTAAATGTCTCCATAGAGACAAGGCTTGCTCTCTGGACTTGGTCTATAGCGAATATATTATATATGGCTAATTATATATGGCTACTATGTATAGTTTAATGCTGAAATATTCAAATATACCCAAGAATATGAAATCTGATTTAAATCCTTCATAAAGGGGGACGCAAACGGAAGGATAACCCCGACAGTTATCGCGTCATAACAGTGACATCACCTGTGTTAAAGCTTTACGAAATGCTATTACTTAAACTTGCCAAATCGGAAATGATGCAATTAAGTTCTTTACAAAGTGGATACCAACAGGATATTGGGTGTCCTATGACATCACTTTTTCTTAGAGAATGTGTGTTCTAAGTAAAGGAAACTGGTGGTAAATTAATTATAGTTTTTGACAAAGTATGGCATAGTGGACCTTTTTATAATTTGTATGAAATGGGAGTTAAATTGTTGTCTTGGAAAGCTTTTATTAGTCTTCATGAAAACCTCGAAAGCTGTGTAGTGTATGCAGGTTACCTGTCAGAATTCTTCGCTGTAAATGTAGGAACCAGACAAGGTGGCGTGAGTTCACCATTCCTGTATCTGTGCTTTATCGATGTCATTCTTAAGAAATAGCGAATGACCATCTTGGTTTAACTCTTCACGGTATATTAACGCCATTCATTGTTTCTGCAGACGACATGACTCTTTTAGCTCTTACAAAATGGGCAATGGATAGAATGTTAAAAACATGTTACGAATACTCATGCAAATGGTGTTATGAGCACAAAGCTAGTAAATGTGCCGCCGTGATGGCATGCAATGAATCTAAATTAGAGTATAGAATCTCGAGAAGGTTATGAAATTTCGGTGACATTAATGCTTCAGAAGTTGATACCTACACGCATCTTGGATAGTTTTTAACAAATATTTCTTATTAAGAAAGCTAACGCTAGACCTAGAGGGACACTTATGCGTTTAGATGCATGTGGTGTGCATGACTATGGACTCCATCCATTGACAGATAAGAAACTACAGTCGAACCATCTCTGCCAAATCTTCAAACGTTCAAGGAACTGAGGGCTGATTGTGAGATGTTGCGTTACCGTCACACATACACAGTATATTCGGTAGGTCGCTGTGTAGCTCTTCTAAGCAGTGGAGCAATTTGGCTTTGTCAGTTCTAACTGAATTGCCATCAGCTGTTGCAAGGGGCCATAGTACTAAGCCTACAGGATATGATAGCTTCAACTTAAGATCTGTCTTATACCTGATTAATAAGGGAACCAATTAATCAAATTCATGTACTTTGTTAGGTATGATTTTTGTTCTTTTGTTTTTTTGTAAACACCAAAGCAATACGTTGGCACCATACAGGTGGAATGTTATGTAAAAACTCTGTCCAATACTAAATCTAGAGTCTGGTCTTAGCGAGATGGTTTATTTAAACACCGAGATGGGCGTAGCCCATAGCCAATCTGTTTTGTAGTATGGTGTATGTATAGTTACTTACATGTAATATTAAGTTCCATTTATTGGCAGTTAGAGCATGAGAAAGCGCCGCACCTTTGTTTATCTTGAATTAAACGTTTTAATGCTATGCATTCATCAAAGGCAATTTTACCGACCGTATTACAATTTGTATTAAACATCACAAATAGGCAAATGGATGGAACTACAAGTTAGTACAACATTAGTTACAGTTCTCTCCATCCGTTAATTTCGAAAAGTATTTCATATTTGATATTGGATGTGAACAATTGCATACTTTTAATTGTCTTTTATTAATTTAGTTTGAGCAATAGTTTTTCTCCTTGTTTAAAAAGATCAAGTTACTCCATCAGGGCTAACGTTATCATAAACTTCGAAAACCTTTGCAAACTTTTTTATCGTAAATACCTCTTCTGCGACAAGGACTATCACAACCTGACCTATATAGTGATGTTATTTACAAACTTCATAAGACTTTAGTCACTTTCATACAAAATTATCAAACTTGTTAAACCGTTTATCAAATGAGGTTATAATCCTATCATTTT
This sequence comes from Cyrtodaria siliqua, assembly GCA_037043455.1. Taxonomy (NCBI): domain Eukaryota; kingdom Metazoa; phylum Mollusca; class Bivalvia; order Adapedonta; family Hiatellidae; genus Cyrtodaria; species Cyrtodaria siliqua. Next base: position 67,516 of record JAWPHD010003248.1, on the reverse strand, counting down.
GCAACGCTCTGCATGTTTATTGGTTGGCCCCTTTACAGTTCGCCACTATGCTTTCATCTTTGATTGTGCGATGACCGGACATATTGTGGACCCTATGATGACGTCTAGCTAAATCCTCAAAGGATGGTAGCGTCTGATGCTTGTCTTTAATCATGTCTTGCTGTGCCTTTAATGGTTGTCATATGCATACCATCTTCGGGATAGCTCAGATTACTATTGGCTTTTTAAATATTGAGTTCTGTTCAACCCAGGGCTAGAGGGCATGAACGATAGCAAGCACTTTTCACTACCGCTCATGAACAGTCTCAATCATGCCGAGACTGCAATGCTTTTTTTGCATTTATTGTGTTCGACAATTTCCAAATTTCTCCTTTCATACTTTTTTATATATCACAGTAGCATTGCCTGTGCAGTGTGGCGGCGGTTAAATTTCTCCGCGTGCTTGCAATCAGAACTGTTATTTATTCCGATATTTGGAGATCGCTGAGCTCGATATTTACAGATATCGGTGGTACATTCTCAATACTTTTGGTTTCTTACTTGAATTTCGAATAGGTGGTTCCACTACTACAGCCTTTAAAGGTTCTGGGTATTGTTTAATTACCCTTAGGATATGTTGCCTGCTTTTTAATATTGGATTTTGACTGTTACCATCTGATACGCATGCTTCATAACCTCTGCTCCCAGCTAAATTTCATTGTGTTTATTTCGCCCATTGTTTTCTCGTTTAGGGTAACGCGTTTTGTTAGAAACTGGGACCATACGCCGCTGGCCATGGAATGGTCTGAAAATACCGCATTGAAGGTCCATGTTCACCGTCATATGCATACCATCTTTGGGATGGCTCAAATTTATGTACTATTGACATTTTAAATAGTGAGTTCTGCTCAACCCTTGGCTTGAGGGCGTGAACGGTAGCAAGCACTTTTCACTGCCGTTCATGAACAGTCTCAATCAAACCTAGACTGCAATATTGTTTTGTATTTATTGTGTTCGACGAATTCCAAATTTTTCCTTTCATACTTTTTTTTGTTCTCTTTTTGCTCTGGCTTCTGTCAAATCATTGAGTACTTGCTTTGTGGCTTTCTATGATTTTGCTTTTTATATTTATATATATATCATCATCTTTGTATTATACTTAAATTTGCTTATTAATTCTGCCTTGTCTGTTAGAGAATATAGCCTGGCGGGGATATCTTTATTTTCAGTTTTATTGGGGATGACAAAAGGGTATGTGTGAGGTTTGGTTCACCCTAGAACCTGGTTTAAACCACCCAGCGGCCTTTTTTTGCCACTGACCGCTCCAGGCGGTAGTCCTATTGTCAATCGTTTTTGTTGGTGATGTCATATCTAGTATTTTATTATTTTTTGTAATTATTGTTTGTTTCTATGCGTGTTGTTGATTGACTGTGGTCCTTGAATGCTACATTTCCTGTTCGACGTTAATATTTACTTTGTTGAATGTAATTGGATGTTATTTTCCTTGTTTTGAATGTTGGACAGAAAACACATCATATGTTATTTTCCTTGTTTTGAATGTTGGACACAAGACATGTCATGGACATCTAAATGCATAATAAAGCCTTAAAAAGAGTTTTGTTTCCTGAAATGGGTGTTTAGGTAAGTATGTTTTTCAAGATTTCTTTCATTCTCTATTCATGTTAAATCAATACCACTATGTAATAATATGGTCACTCTACTACAAATACATAACGACACATCTAAAGCAAGTATAGTCGTGTTGTTTTCCTACTGTTGTTTGTTTGCTTAGTGGCTAGATTAAAACAATATGTTGCATCGGTGTCAAACTCATAAGGTCGATCGGGTTATAAATTATAAAGGAAGCAAATCTTTTTATTGATTAGATATTATCTAGAAATATCCAGGGACACCATTTTCTTTAACCGTCACATATGATGATAGAAAAAGATAAAAGTTTCACAAATCATTGTATTACATATACAACCTTCAGTACAACATATTACAATATTTGAGATGTTGGGCCTATATCGAACTTTGACACACTAATATATACAATTCATGCATGTAAATTAAAAACAAAATACAGATGTGCACAGATAAAACATAAGACATGTAACACATATGCTAAAGAAAAAAAGAAACGCAACTCGGGAATTCCCGCCATATAATTTATATACTGCACGCTAAATACCATTTAATATTTCAGAGAAATCCAAAGATGTTTTGTAAAATAAAAGTTGCAGCTAGTCAGAGAAAGAACACAATTGTGCTGTTAGTATACTTTTTAATCACAGTACACGTTGTAACGCGAAAGTTATAAATTTTGAAATTCCGCCTTGGGAATTTGAGCCAGTTCAGTACTGTATTTAATGTAAAGAGATTCCAAACCTCCATCATACATTTGCTTAACTGCTGGAGCCAAACACGTATTCTACCAATAATGAAACTTTGAAGGGATAACTTGTTAACTTGTGTGTTATGTGTTGTTTAAGTCTTTTTCCGAAAGGAAAGGTCTAATGTAGTCATGTTCCATTGGATTAACACCAGCATCTTATATATACAATATACAAGTACACTAAACATAAATTGTATCTGTCTATTATCGCTTTTCAATCATAAATGTTCGCACCTTTAACAAAATACTTTATCTGTTTTCGCACTATGATCGAACGTGCTACAAACAAATACAAAGGCGTCGATTACAATTAATATTGCCGACGTCGCATGGCAACGGATCATCAACGTCGATTAAGCGAGTTTAAATTCAGACAAAAATGGATCTTTGGACCGTAAAATGTATTCGAGCCGATCGAGGTATTCGAGAAATAATATTCGAATAATCGAGGTTAAATTACATTGAATTGACCGGAAAATGTGTTCGAGTTACCGATGGTATTCGAATCACCGGTGTTCGAGCTATCGAGGTATGACTGTATAGTGTGTTATAGAACGGGTCGGCGTGTCAATTAACAAGTCATTGACAAATATGTCATGGTCTTCTCAGCCTGATGCTGTAATATATCATCATCAACATCTCTCTAAGCTGAAATAAGGACGTCGGAGGCATAGCTCATAGTTATTGATCTCAACTCGGAATTGGGTTTGTGAAACCAATGATAGATTCTGTGGCTCTTCAAGTTTTTCTCCTTGTTTTTTGTTTGGGATGGATGCAGTTCTTTGTGCGAAGAAATAACTTCTGATGCCATATTTGCCATCGGGAGAGTGGCCTCTAGCAGCTTTGCTCTACATTGGCGTGTAATGCACCAGTGGTATCACTGGTATGCTGCATTGTTTCTACTGAATCCAATGATGTTACCCTAAAACTTTGCATGTTGATTGATAGTTTATGAATAGTTATGTGACTTGTGGAAGAGGGACACTGAATCTCCTGTTTTGGAAAAGATCATTTGATCCGGGGATTGGTTGTGTCAAGACTCCGGGTGTCATTAAATATACTTGAATGTGTCTGGCGTAGTTCCAATGGTTAAACTCAAAGAACATTGGACATAGGCATTAGAGTGAAGATAAATGCATGTCAATGTCATTTTCCTTTGTGTCTGTTTTTGATAAAAGTTAGTATTATTAGTATTGTGTTGTCCAAATACTAGTAATCAGAAAAAGGCAAGACTAACTTACATTGGATGGGGACAAAATATTTTTATTCTTTGGGGTTAATCTCAAAAGCAGGATACTTTGTAACAAAGGGAAGATGCCATAACTAGTAAGAAAAACATTGTCAATAACGGATAAGCTCACAGTAGTTTATTGTGCAATTACTATTTTTCTGATTTATGAGCCATTTTTAAATATTTATTTATTATATATTTATTTTATTTGTATACATTATATTTATTTATTTACTTATACTATATTACATTTGTTTTTAAAACATCATAGTTAAAAGTACAATACTAGCACCTTTATTTCTGGAAACGTCCAATATTACATGTAACTTTAAATGGTAACGTAATTTTCGTGTTTATTTTACATCTCGTGTCATCTATATCTATATACACACATTTTATTTATTTATTCATTCTTTCATAAATTCATTTAATGAATAACACTTTATTATTAAAATTGTCACTGTTTCAGTAAACAAGAGGTCAATGACCTTGAAGCTCTACTGATTGATTTTGATTTCAGGAAGTAGTCGCTACAGACTTGTTTTTTGAAAACCTATTTTTAACCGTTGCGGCCATCTTGAATTTCCGGCCGACCTGAAATTTTGCTAAGATCAATAAGACATTAAGAGCAACATTCCTGTGAAGTTTCATGAAAATACGTCAAGTAGTTTCAAAGAAGTAGTCGCTACAAGTTTTCATTATATAACTCTATGTAAACAAAGCAGCCATGTTTAAGGTCAAATCAAAACGATTTTCGACAAGGACCAACATCATGTCATACTGATCATTTTAGAAAAAGTCCCATATCAATATCTCTTATTGTTTTGAAGAAGTAGTCGCTACAAACTTATTTATTTTAAATCTATTTTTAGCTGTGGCGGCCATCTTGAATTTCCGGCCGACCTGAAATTTTTCTAGGATCAACTAGACATCAAGAGCAACATTCCTGTGAAGTTTCATGAACATCCGTCAAGTAGTTTCAGAGGAGTAGTCGCTACAAGTTTTTACTATATAACTCTATGTAACCAAAGATGGCCACTGGCAGCCATGTTTAACGTCGAATCAAAATAATTTTCCACAAGGATCTACATCATGTCATGCTGATCATTTTAGAAAAAGTCCCATATCAATATCACTTATAGTTTTCAAGAAGTAGTCGCTACAAACTTATTTTTTAAAAATCTATTTTTAGCTGTGACGGCCATCTTGAATTTCCGGCCGACCTGAAATTTTGATAGGATCAATTAGACATCAAGAGCAACATTCCTGTAAAGTTTCATGACAATCCGCCAAGTAGTTTCAGAGAAGTAGTCGCTACAAGTTTTTACTATATAACTCTATGTAAACAAAGATGGCCGCTGGCAGCCATGTTTAACGTTGAATCAAAACGATTTTTGACTAGGATCAACATCATGTAATGCTGATCATTTTAGAAAAAGTCCCATATCAATATCACTTATAGTTTTCAAGAAGTAGTCGCTACAAACTTATTTTTTAAAAATCTATTTTTAGCTGTGACGGCCATCTTGAATTTCCGGCCGACCTGAAATTTTTCTAGGATCAATCAGACATCAAGAGCAACATTCCTGTAAAGTTTCATGACAATCCGCCAAGTAGTTTCACAGAAGTAGTCGCTACAAGTTTTTACTATATAACTCTATGTAAACAAAGATGGCCGCTGGCAGCCATGTTTAACGTTGAATCAAAACGATTTTTGACTAGGATCAATATCATGTCATGCTGATCATTTTAGAAAAAGTCCCATATCAATATCACTTATAGTTTTCAAGAAGAAGTCGCTACAAACTTGTATTTTAAAACTCTATTTTTAGCTTTGGCGGCCATCTTGGATTTCACATCAACATGAATTTTTGCTAGGATCAACTAGACTTTATGGGCAACATTTCTGTAAAGTTTCATGAATATCCATCCAGTAGTTTCAGCTGTGAAGTCGCTACAAGTTTTTACTATATAACTCTATGTAAACAAAGATGGCCGCTGGCAGCCATGTTTAACGTTGAATCAAAACGATTTTTGACTAGGATCAACATCATGTCATGCTGATCATTTTAGAAAAAGTCCCATATCAATATCACTTATAGTTTTCAAGAAGAAGTCGCTACAAACTTGTATTTTAAAACTCTATTTTTAGCTTTGGCGGCCATCTTGGATTTCACATCAACATGAATTTTTGCTAGGATCAACTAGACTTTATGGGCAACATTTCTGTAAAGTTTCATGAATATCCATCCAGTAGTTTCAGCTGTGAAGTCGCTACAAATAAAAGTTTACGGACAGACAGACGGACAGACGGACGGACGGACGACGGACTCCGCACCACGGCATAAGCTCTGCTGATCTCTGATCAGTAGAGCTAAAAACTAGAGCCTTAATTTCTGGAAACATTCAATATGTATGACAAATAACTTTAAATGGTAACGTAAATTTCGTGTTAATGTCACGTAACGTAAACTACATCGTCTTTTGGAAATTTGTTTACTTTGTTAGATTTTAGTTATTAACATGTTTGATAAATAATATAAAATATACATACCGTTTTGTTGCATATAAACAATTTTTGAGTATTACATTTGCAAAACATGATAATGGTAACGTATTTCAAATGGATGTCACGCCCTCATATCAACACTCTCATTTGGCAAACATACTTCATTTGTAGCAAATGCATACCCTTTCAGGAAAATATATCCTTCCAAATTCCCCCAGAGTTGGGATGGTCTCTTTTGGTAACTTACGGTCTAGTTATTATTAACTGCATTTATCATTTTTTGGTAACGAACAGAGTGTAACGTAAACTACAGTATATTTTCATATTTGCATTATGTTGAAAAGGCTGTCTAAAATAAACAATTCATAAATAACATAAATATAGGTAGTATTTGTTGTTCATATACACATGTTTTACTCAAATTCAAATGTATTGAAGGTGTTTTGAAATTGTTATGGTGACGTAATTGTCACGTGCGTTAAACATAAACGCCCCAACGCTCAGATGGCACACAAGTCTCATTTTGAAGCTATTTGTATGAACTTTCAGAAAATCATACCCTACAAAATTCCCTCTTGTGGGGAGCGGGTTTATAGTCAGCTCAAGGACTATATGAAGTATGATTGTATGTCAACGTATGACACTTTCTTCAGATTTTATACAATAAAAAATGTTGGCTGGCTCGTGATCTGCATGTCATGTCTGTGATGCACTGGTTGATGCACAGTGCCCAAACGTCTACTAGCATACTCCAGTGATATATATTCACTGACATATTTCTAAAGCGGAAAATATTGGCGGCCTAGGTACTGATTGCTCTCCATATGCACCTATAAATGTTTTTCCAACCAGCGTTGCAGCGGGCATTCCTCGGGGATTAGACAGAAATGAATTCCCGTGGTAGTGACGTAGATCTAATTTCTTACCTACATGGCGATATATATTTATTCCTATTAAGAGAAATTGGAAATAAAGTTTGCCACTAGGGATGAGAAGACAATCAATTTGTTCATTTATCTTATTCCCCCGGGTATGCCCGCCGCCACTCTGAGAGGGAAACCATTGATAGGGGCACTTCTAGAGAGGGCATGGTATGTTTTCTTAGTTTTAAACACATTTCAACGACTCCCAAATGTTCTTAAATATTTACACTTTTTTGCCACTATACAATGTCCCCATTGTTGAACGAAAAATAGTCATACTCACGAGAAGCCATGTCAGTATGCACACCAAATTGTTCCTGCTATATATTTATATACACGAATCCTCGTGTCACTACTTAACAACGCAATATGCACACACTATGTGACACACAGCTCCGCTGACCTAGGCACCTTAAGGATGTGAATGTGCAATGAATCAATACGAACGTTTCTCTGCATCGCCTCGATGTTTTATATATACATGTAAGTGCTATGCCATGAGTGTGTGAGTGTGTGTGTAAAATTGATAAGCGTGGATGTATAAACACTTTAGACACATAGTCTAAAATATGGAATGGATTCAGAGAATGAAATGGGATGAGACCATTAGGACGATATATTCTTTTTGTCTTCAAATTGTGCAGAAACCATAAGTACATAATCAAAAGACTATACATACAAACTTTCTTGAATACCGGATAAGGTGATCCGCATTTTACATGGGTGGTGGAAAGCCTGATCATGGGGAAAGGTAAACGTTGCGAGCTCATATTAACAATGACAGTTGCATGACGTCATTGTGTAAATAAACATGCAAAACCTTAGTAGTTGGCGACGTCAATGCGAAGAATGTAAATGATATGCAAGAAAAATAATCAATCATGGGTATCCGGTTCAGATAGGGAAATTCCAGCCTTCGTGTTGGAATTTCCTATGAACGATTCGATACCATAAATCGAGGGGTGAGTGAAAAAGTATTTTTACTAATATATAAATAAAGGAGACGATACAATAGGTTCACACTAAGCCCTCAATATGATATAATTGAACTTTACACTAACACAATTGAATTGAATTGGATTTTATAGTTGCACCAACAGCTAAGGTCATATGGCGACACCTGGATAGAACCACCGACGTTCCGCAAGCCAGCTGGATAGCTTCCTCACATAAAGATTCCTAGGCCCCTGAGGGATCGAACCTACAGCGGTGAGGGGCAAGTGATTGCAAGTCAGAGACCCTAACCACTCGGCCACGGACGCCCCACACTAACACAAGGTTTCAAGATAACAGTAAAATGGGCAGATAGGCACGTTTATTTAATACGTATGTGGGTAACCAACATACTATCAGAGGAATTTTTATTTACAAAGGTATCTAACAGATAGCACCCATATACTTGGGATATTTGGGATGTGGTTGTTTGAACTTATTTGGTTTTATATTACCAGTAAGATCAAATGTGTCTATTATAAAGTGTTTCAACAATGCGAAACACCATTCATATGAATACAATGTAATATAACATAATTGGGTTCTTGTCTTGTCGTGCTCTCAATGGTTTATCCTCTTGTTGCTCTGGCTTCCGCCAAGTCATTGACTACCTTCTTTGTGGCTTTCTAGGCTATTTTTTTTGTATTTATATATACACGAGCATCTTTGTGGTTTACTTATATTGCCTATTAATGTTGCCTTGTTGGTTAGTTCATGGTGGGGATTTCTTTATTTACACTGTCCCGTTTTTTGGGTTGACAGTTGGGTAAGTGTGAGGTTTGGTGCACCATAGAACCTGGTTTAAACCCTCAGCGGAATTATTTGTCACTGACCGTTCCAAGCAGTAGCCCTATTGTCCTATTGTCAACCCGTTTGTGTTTGTGATTTGGCCTTTTATTCATCTTTATAGTAATGTTCTTTGTTTCTGTGTGTGTTTGTGGTTGACTGTCGTCCTTGAATGCTGCTTTTCCTGTTCGTTTTTTTATACCAGTATGTTAATACCGGTAAGGCGCAGTATCAGGTTTAATATAAAGCCACTCCATAGACAAGTAGAGAAAAACTCGAAGAATTACGGAAAATATTCTTCCAAATTTCTTCACGAATCTATGACCCTTTAATACGCACTTCATGTTTAGTGATTGAACCCTCTACAGTCAGTCACTACGCCTCAATATTCCCTTGACGACTTGACAACCTCTTGTGAATCTTTGTTTGCGCCTGCTGAAACTCGGACAAAAGGCGATAGATGGCTAAACCTTGACCTTAGGGTATTTTGGTCGTGCCCTAGTTTGGTTTTCTATTTGGCCAAAACCACTGTGGTTGTTCAGTACAATTCTGGATACACCCAGAGGACGTTATTGTTAGGGATTTTCTTTTGATGGGATGCACTTTTATTTACATTGTTTTGTCAATTTGGGCGTTGAAGACAGGATAATAGCGAGGTTGTGAACACATAAAATCGATTTAAGCTAACATGTAGGCCTTATTGCCTACTGACAGTTCCAAGTCGGTAACCCTGTTTTGAGCACTATTTATGTTACGTATTGTCCATTTCAATTGTTAAATATGTTCATATTTGGGTTTATGGTGCAGTGCGGATGTACGATGCCATTGCGTTTGATTTCTGTGGTTTCTATAGGATCATTTTTCTCATTTAGGCAAGAGCAATGTCAACCATATAGTACATGACAGAAAATCAATACTATTGATGTCAACATAATATCAGAAGAAATTTTTATACGGCAGAAATTGTGCCCTTTATATCCGAAATGTTTGGTGCAATTTTACTCAAATGTGTTGCTACCTTGAAATTTGGATGATGTGATAACATGGCCTATTTTATTTATAATAACTTTGAATACAACTGTAATAAAAAAGTTTCGGTTATAAAGGGAGCAATTTCTGCCATTTGAGTATCCACTTTGATACTATGTTCACATCAATAGTGTTTAATTACTGGCATGTACTATAAGGTTGACATTGCTCATGCCTAAAATATGCATTTGGTTGAAAATTAAACTTGAACAAACCCTATCCATTTCTGATTATTTTTTTAGATGATTGACCAATAGTACTTAATACTCTTGACTCACGACTACTTTAGGTCAAATGAAAAGTACAGTTATAAATGCTGTAAATAAATCTGTTTTCTTAAATCAGTGTATGTGGTTAGATAAATGATGTATTAAACGTTATTCCTCACACAAAAACACAGTAGGGCAAGGCAAAACAAACAAGCCACGTCTTTATGTTTTATAAATTATAATTATCACCCACGACCAATGTAGGGTAAGACAAAACATTATATAGAAATTAGTTTACTGCTGGCGTCGATAAAAGGGAAATCCTTCACGATATGGTATATTTGTGGTTCTTTTCATGAACGAGCGTATGAGAGTGAGTGTAAAAACAAAACACGTCTACCATCGAGTGGATTTCCATATAGTCGAAGACAGCAGTTAATTAATCTATTTATTATATTTTCAATCATGTTAGTATGATTTCAACCGAAATTATTCACTATAATCGACGAATGGGGTCGACGTCAGCAACGCTTTTTTGACGTCATAACTCAACGTACAGTTAGTTATTTTTGTGTTCAAAGTTGTTTATTAATATTTAGCGATTATGAATATTCTTTCACTGAGAAATCCTGATCTTTCACCCACATACACGTAATAAAGAAGCGTTTCTAACCCACAGATTAAGCCTACATGCAGTACAGGTTTTAACTATGAGATTGATAGAAATAAATATAATCGATTATCGTGTGGATAAATGCTGCGCATTTAATAATCATAAACTACCATAACAGTTCGAACAAAAGCTATGGGATTTTTTAGTGGTATTTTACGTCATTTTCAACATATTTTAGACTATATATGACGATTTTTTCGTAGTGGTGGCATACTACCTACCTTTTCCTGTGTAGTACTGTAGTATACGTCATGCCATCGGTAACGATCGACACTTTCTCACTTACAAGTCAAAAAAGTTAGTAGGGAGATACATGTCCTTTTAGTCTTCTTGCACCGTGGCCATAACGTGTGTGATATCTATCTCATCATCTATGATAGTGATATATCATATCCCCCACATGCTTAGCTCTAATGGATTGAACAAATTCTTAATTTCAGATTTAACGCGTTTTTCTCGCATTTTACCCATAAATGACACAAATGTCGTGAAAAGTCAGTGACAAGCAAACGTGTATTATACATTTAGTGCCAAGAAAGGCAAAACATGTTTTACTACAGTTTAATGGTTAAATCAAATGATTTATCCTGCAATGACAATACGAACGCGTCGTCACTTTCCAAGGCACGTTGTCTTAGGCACGTTGTCTTTAGGTGTTACGGAACAACGCGTAGTTCTAATTGTATTTCGGTTATTCATAGTGAAATTTTAATATTTGGTTTCTGTTATCGATGTCACCATCGCGCGACAACATTTTAATATCGATTAAATGACTTGAATGCTGTCTAACTGACGAGATTTTTTTCAATTTAGATCTTCATCGTTTTAGGCGTTAGCATGGTGTTCTGTGGTACCACGGTACTTAAATATTTTGACGAAAACAATCAACTGTAAACAATATTTAAAGAAACAGAAAACTCAGATGCCTTCTGTGACCCTTCTACTAAATTGTTATGATACAAAATGTAACTAATTTTACGTAAAAATGTCAGAATTAGCATGCTTGTCAGAATGGCAATCAAGTTTCGCTTCACAAGTCAGCTGGTGTATGGTCGTGAATAAAGAAATGGCCTATATGAAAAAAACATCGGATCAACACTCGTATGACTAGTGTTTGAAAACTTGTATTACTACAAGTCGGTGTTTTTGACAGAATCGAAATATATTTGTGAATTGCCATATATTATTATTGCAATCTGGTCTGCGAAGATGCTCGAAGCTAATGTTCTGTCAATGTACGACTAAACATGTATAAACGTCGAACAGGACATGTAGCTTTCACAGAACATATCCAGAACATATCCAGAACATATCCAACCAAAACACGCACTAAAACAAACAAGTATGATGTTTTAAGAAGCAAGGCATGTGACATCACAAACACAAATGGGTTGACAATAGGGCTACCGCCTTTAAACGGTCAGTGGAAAAGGGGAAGCTGGCGGGTTTAAACTATGTTCTAGGGTCACCAAACTTCCCACTTACCCTATTGTTGTCGCAATAAAACGACGAAGTGTAAATAAATAAAATCCCCGCTAGGCTATATTTTCTAACTTAGTTTCTAAAACGAATGAAATATTATAGCTTTAAACCTTTTGATGAGTATTTTTGTGTTTCTGTATTTCACCGAGTCAGATTAGAAGTCGATTGATTAAATAGACAGAAACTGGAATTTTCCAGTCAAATGCAAACACTAATCATGAGTAAGATTTTGAAGTGGAATGTTGTGGACAGGTTAGACGATCAATGATGCTTAACACGATGATTGGAAATGACACCGCCAATGACGTTATAGAGAGAATCTTTGGAATGCCTAACAACAGCCGAAAACATTCTTTATTGACGTGTTTTTTTCAAGGCACCAATTTCTAAAATCAGAAGCAGTACCTTCACATTTGTTGGTGGTAAGGATATCGTCTATTTAAAGGCAAGTTGTTTTGTTTTGAAGGCTTAGTCAGTCTGGAACAAAGAATAAATCATGTTCTTGTTGACCGATAAACAGATAAATACTGCCGTATTATCATTTCAAGAGTTTCACCAATATACATTGACCGTTCTAACATGCTTTCGTTCTAACATGCTTTCAGAATTATATGTCAACAATAGCTGGACAACCACTGTCCTAACATAATATAAAGTTGTGTGACAGAAATAATGAGAAAACAGATAAATTGACTGTTGTAACGTAACTCACAGGGAAAACAATGTCTCTTTTGGAATGAACACCAACGATCATATAGCTTTTTTCAAATGTTTATGGATAACTGCCAAGAACATCAGATGTTCGTTATTTTAGTGTCAAAAAGTTAATATTTATTTGAGAATCTCGTGCAATATTACCCAAATGAAGTAGTATATGTCAATGCGACATTTAAAGGTGATATTGTACAACAAATAAACACCAGAGGACTATTATAAAGACATTTAGCAAATTGTATGTAATGTGAATGCGGCTTACACTGATAAGGGCTTCCAGACACTTCAAAATGACATGACCATGCTTGTCAATACAACGTCATCTCCATAATAAAAAAAACAATACCGCTCTTATATGACACGACACGTCCAGAGTCGAGAGACTTCCACTATATACATTAGATACACTCTCAGTTCCATTTGACTGGGGAGAATACACTTGTCAATAACAACATCATATTAATTCCTTCGTCCGACCCACACTTGAATATGCTATATGAAGTAGATATAAAGCTCATGCAATGTAGCATCGAAGGATCACAGTCAAACAAAAACACTCATTGAAACAAACGACGATTACAAGAATAAATTAGAGCCAAATTGTGTAACATCACAAACATAAAATTGTTGACAATAGGGCTATAACTTTAGAAAGTTTAGTGGCATAAAGGTAGATGGGGATTTAAAAAAGGTTCCAGGTTGCAACAAGCCTCACTATAAACTTATTTTCATCTTAATATAACGGGTCAGTGTAACTACAAAACGCTTCGTCAGGCTATATCCACTAACAAACCAGGCATCATTAATAGGCAATATAATACATAATGTCTATACGAATATAAAAAGATAAAAGTCTAGAAAACCACGCGGCAAGTAGTCGTAGACTTGACAGATGCCAGAGCAACAAAAGAATAAACGTTAAGGGCACGACAATACTAGATTGGAGACAAACATCAAATGTTACCGTCCTTTCAGAATTTATGTAGCCGTCCTCATATGTATACCAATCTGTAAGGTCATCGCACGATCAAAGAATAATGCAAAGTGGCGAACTTTAAATGGGCCAACCACTAAACATGCAGCGCTTTGCAAAATAATGGGATCATAACCTCTTTTGATTAACCTGTTAACAAGTTTAATAAAGGGTGTATGAAAGTGATAATGACCATAGATTTCAGGTTGTTATAGTCCTTGTCGCAGAAGAGTTCTAAAATTACTCTTATATTTAAAGAGAAGATGAGGGTTAGGATAATACAAATTTGAAAAGGCTTTTCGAAGTTTATGGTAACGGTAGCCCTGATGGAGTAGTTATACAAAGGTTATGGATATTAACTCAGCTGGACTGAACGTTCTAAGAAAACTTTAACCCCATAAAGTATTAAATCGGCTGATGTCCATTTTCATGAACTGAGGGAAAAAATTACCACTGAGGTTAACTTAGGCAGAATTGCAGGCCCATTCAGTACTAGAAATTAAAAAATTTCACCTGTAGGTTTAGTTAAGAAGTCAGAGGGCGGTTGGAGGTTGATTACCCATTTGTCCTATCCTGAGGGTGGAATCATTAATGATGGAATTAATGAGGAATTGTGCTCCGTGAAGTATACCTCTTTCGATAAGGTGACTGACATGGTTTTCAGTTTGGGTAAATCTGCTCCGATGGCTAAGAGAGATATCAAGTCTGCCTTCAGGTTATTGCCAATACATCCTGGTGATTTCCATTTACTTGGGATAAAAATCGGGGAACATATTTATTTAGACAAATGTTTACCAATGGGCTGTAGTATATCGTGTGCACTCTTTGAACCATTTTCTACATTCTTGCATTGGTTGATTAGCACTGTATCTCACAAAGAAACACTGGATCATTTTCTGGATGATTTCATTTTTGCTGGAAAAAATGGATCGAATCAATGTCAAAAGTTGGTTACATATTTTACTAGCATCTGCGGCGAGCTGGGGGTTCCCATAGCGGACGAAAAATCTATCGATCCAACTACTGTGCTTATTTTCCTCGGTTTAGAGATCGACTCTTATGAAATGGTAATTCGCATTCCAAGACATAAAATTGCAGAGTTACTTCAAATTTTAACTGCCATGGCTCAAAGGAAAAAGGTTACTCTGAAAGAACTTCAGATCCTGACAGGCAAATTGAGCTTTTTCGGACAGGATATACGTTCGAGTACAGCATTTTTACGACGATTTTATGACGCAATAGTTGCTTTAAAACGCCCGCACCATAGGTTGCGGATTTCCAATGAGCTTAGGGAGGATTTATGTCTATGGTTACGGTTTCTAGTCGATTTAAACAGTGTGTCTCGCAGCCCAACCATGTCTGATATCACATTTCTTGAGATGGTTCCGATGGTGTTAGCAGTTATTCTATGGGCCCCTGAGCTTAGCAATAGAAAGATTATCTTGCATATTGATAATGAAGCCCTGGTCACAGTGATGAATAAACAGTCATCCCGGTCCAAACGTCTCATGCACCTGGTAAGGCAATTCGTGTTATTAGCCATGAAATACGGTATTATCTTCAAATCTGTCCACATTTCATCTAAACGTAATTCTATAGTTGATTCAATTTCACGGAAACATTGGGACCGATTCAGAGCGTTGGTCCCGGAGGCAGAGTCACTGCCAGAAGAGATACCGAGTCAATTACTATCGCTGATTTACAAAGTGAAGCCTCACGATTGCTGAACGCATCTTTATCTGTTAACACGAAAGACTCTTACAATGTGGGACTGCGTAGTTTCCATTCATTTAGAACGCAGTATGGCATGTTGGAATTGTGGCCACCAGTACTTGAGCAAATAGTGCAGTTTATAGCCTTGCTATCAATACAGGGCCTGGCGTACAGTACTGCTCGCTTGTATACATGCGCCATTGGTTTTCAGTGCAAAATAAATAACCAAGAGGAAATTACTAAACATTTTATAGTTACGAAATTACTGGAGGAATGAAGCGATCCTCAAAACAATGTGACGCTAGATTACCAACTACGCCGCAGTTACTTAGTGGGGTTTTGGCAAGGCTTCACGGAGTGTGTGTAAACGGTTATGAGTCAACGCTGTTTGCAGCAGCCTATACGTTAGCAGTTTTCGGGTTCTTTAGAGTAGGAGAGATAACACTCACGAAAAAGAAATGCATTAGAAATGTTGACATTGCATTAAATTTCAAACAAGACACATTGGCAATTTCGTTGAGGTTTTCGAAGACTGACCAGGCAAGGGAGTTAATTTACTACTTGTAAGGTCAGGCGCAGCCTTATGTCCTATAAGCAGTTGAGAACGATTTTTACTGATCAGACACAGGATAGCAGGTCCGTTATTTTGTCATTTTAACAGTAGTCCCCTGACACGATATCAGTTTTCATCAGTACTGAAGAGAGTCTTATCTCTGCAAAATCTTGATTACTCTTGTTACACTGCACACTCCTTTCGGATTGGACATTCTGTTGAAACTATCAAGAGGGCAGGGAGATGGAGCTCCGCAGCTTATCGTTCCTATATTCGCCCACCAAGTCATATAATTCCCAGTCTACTAGCTCCCAAGAGAGATTGTTAAGTTCGGTAAAGAAATAGGGTGAATATCTCCTTCTCGAGTTTGAATTTACCGAAATACCAATCACTTCAGTTGTTAGATAATTAATGCAAAACTGCTAGAATCCTATAAATTGTAAGAGTACACTTGATATATCTAGTGGTTTCTCCTGATTCTCAACATGTCGTTAACGGAAACCAAATTGATTTAGGTCAGCGTACGGTCTGGTGTGTGGGCTCCTCCTTCATCAAAAGAGCATTCTTAGCAGCACGTTGCAGTCCAGGTGGAATCAACCTAGGGCTGGACGCTCTGGGTATACAGTTATGGTGGCAGGGCTATCGTGGTATGCGTTAGGGCGATTTGAGAGCTAAGTTGGTGACTCTGATGAAAGTTGGTCCTAACCAGATTACATCCTGGTGCATTGTGGCGGCAATGATTTAGGAATGACGTCCTTGTTTGCAATCAGACACGAGATTTCAAAGTTATTAACATTCATTTCAAGAGAGCTACCAGATGTTAAAGTCATTTAGTCAGAAATTTTGCCTAGGTTAAAGTATCGCTATACAGTTGACGTGGTGGCAATGGACAAGGCTAGACGTCGTATAAATAGTTTTGCTGCAGTTTGTGTACTAAGAAACAATGGGCACTATCTACGGCACACAGATCTCACAAAGATCAATGAAATTTTATATGACAGTGAAGGCGTTCATCTGTCGACGTTGGGTAACCAACTCTTCCTGAACCAGTTTGCGGCAGGACTAGAAATGTTTATTCACAAGTTACATAAATTGCATTATTAATTTGCTTTCACGTAAATTGCTGGTTCTAATGTGTTGGGGCGCGGCTCACGCTTATATATATATGTAGGCATAAGTGTTTTATAATTATCATATTATGTATGCAATTTTCTTTCGTTTGCGAGGGATTCGCTTCTGCCAAAGAACACTTTTTCTTTTGGCGGTGGCATTATCAAAACATTACTTTGATTGCTGCCATATGGCCGTCAGCGAATCCTTCGATTCAGTAAAATCACAGTTAATGACAATTAACAATTTTATATTAAGTAAATTTCAATGTAATACTGACCACTGTTTCCCAGGGTCGGGATTACAGCGTGAAATATTTAAGCCTTTTGGGGCTTTACTGTGGTGCACCACGCCGAGTTCGACTGTGCATATTATTGTAAAATTTCAAAAAATAAATAACTTTCAAGTTATTAAACGAAGAAACATTTTAATTTATAATTAGAGTCTTGATAAAACATTTTATTGAAGCCGTTTGTGGCTTCCTTTTGTGAAAAGTGTTAGGGCTGCCATATAATGTATTTGTTGCCGGCAGCCCGATCTTTGGAGCCGCGCCCATGATTTGCCAAAAACTTAATAAATGATAATACGTTTCTGATGTGTTAGTTAGTTTTGTGCCTTCCTAAATAACGTCCTTTGTTAGCAGTGTCGAACACCCATTTAATATTCTATTGTATGACACACGTGTAATACAACCTGAAACGATTTCGACTGGTTGAGTTAAACCTGTAACACTACGCAAGTCAGTATTAATTATAAATTAAAATATTTCTTCGTTTAATAACTTGAAAGTTATTTATTTTTTGAAAGTTTACAATAATGTGCACAGCCGAACTAGGCGTGGTGCACCACAGTAAAGCCCCAAAAGGCTGAAATATTTCATGCTGTAATCCCGACCCTGGAAAACAGTGGTCAGTATTACATTGAAATTTACTTAATATACAATTGTTAATTGTCATTAACTGTGATTTTACTGAATTGAAGGATTCGCTGACGGCCTATAAAGTTCCAGTTCGCAGACACTACACATTACGCATTAGGCAGTTTCTATATATGTACATTGATAAGCACTGTCCGACACAATCGTTGTTAGCCGAAGCACCGTCCGTCATAGTTACGAATTAATTTTAATTTTAACTCGCCAAAAGGCTCGTTAAAATAAAAATAATTCATAACTCGTTTCATAAATCTTATATGAAATGGGAACTCGTTTAAGATCCTCTATATACGCAACGTTATGTGTGAGATGCGACGTTACGACGTCACATATTTTATGACATTTTGGCGCTAAAGTGTGTCTGACGTCGTGGCGGTTCTATGTCCATCTGAATTATTTTTTACTAATTTGATTGCAATGTTATGTGATAAAAAGGATCTTAAACTCGTTCCCATTCCATATAAGATTTATGAAACTCGTTATGAATTATTTTTAATTTTAACTCGCCAAAATGCTCGTTAAAATTAAAATAATTCATAACTCGTTTCATAAATCTTATATGAAATGGGAACTCGTTTAAGGTCCTCTATGTATACAATTACAAAAGTCGATAACTCTTAATGAGGATTTAGTTATGTTTCCTGTGCTCTGCACTTGCTCTCATTGCTCTCTATCATTGTGCGAAGCTGTACTGCATTTCCAAGTAGTTTTTGAGTTATGTTCCAGACAAGATATCCAGACGGAGGGACGAAAAAAGCAGCAACTATATGCTCTCCCTTTGTAAAGCATAAAAACAACTACAATTTTTTTTTAATTTTGTTAACGAAGGCAGTCTTAAGTTTATTTACCCCAAGAAAGAGGATTACCGAAAAGAAATTATTTCAGCAAAACAATCTGCCATAGTTTGAAATGCAAAATAAAGATAAAATAATGTTCACTTTGGGATCAAGTCAAACCATTTAATTCATCATTACTACAGACAAGAAAGCATCTATATTTAAGAAAGCATCATAACGGTCGGTTATCGATTGGAAAGCTTGTTTGATGTGTTTCTGTTTACCTCTGTTAAGCCCAGATTTGCCACCAAAACTTACTACAACACCGAATTTGGTTACCGGCTTTACAGTTAGCGAATTAGCAAAGAACAGTACATTTCCTCAGAGCTCATCTTCAAAGTCTCAAATACAGAGCAAAAAAGGTTTGACAATACGCATTGGAAAGGGCAATGGCATAAAAAGAGAAAAATACTAAAGTATTTAAATATGAAAACTCAATATCGTCCTTTTCATAGGCGCAATTAGCTATCAGACCCGTATATACTTTCTATCTATACTGCAGCTGGTTTCTAAACGGAGTTTCCCCGCCAAAATGAATGGTTTTTCCAAATCAGTTTTTCACTGTTTAATTCACGGCGCCTACATACCATTTTAATGATGAAACATTACACACACACACTAGAGTCTCTGACTTGAAATCACTTGCCCCTCACCGCTGTAGGTTCGATCCCTCAGGGGCCTAGGAATCTTTAAGTGAGGAAGCTATCCAGCTGGCTTGCGGAACGTCGGTGGTTCTACCCAGGTGCCCGCCCGTGCACGAAGAATTATGGAGAGAACTGTAACTAATGTTGTAATAATTTTCTATGGATATTGTGTCGTTGAATTGATGTATTGTAACATATCTGCAATAAAATATTATTAAACTAAGATTGCCAGGAGGGGCACCTGGGGTCTTCCTCCACCAGTGGAAGCTGGAAAGTCGCGCAATGACCTTATTTATTTAAACAATATTTTATTCAAGTACTGAATGGGATTGGACAACAGGCAATGCCTATGTAAGACCTCTCCCGTATCAAGGTACATATAAACAATATATTCATATCAAACATAACATAAAATGTGGAATTGTAGTACAGTTTGCATATATTGGTTTGACAATTAACTTAGACTCTTTGAAACATGTGTACCGTGATTGTTTAGTATTAACACTTTGTACTGTCAGAAAGAATTTAAGTGAGAAAAAAAAGAATAAACAGAAAGAATCATACTGGAAACCAATACGAAATATATATAAAAATGTACCGATTATTACAAAATATAATGGTTTTAGTATGAGTTTCTGTAACCAATAGTTAATTTTGGAATTTAAGATAACTGAGAACAAAACAGACAAACAAAAAAATAAAAATTACAATAAAAAGGAAGAAAGATGACAAAATATAAAAAAAAAATTCTAGCATTGTGACAAAACATATCTGAAAATACAACAGTATATACATACATGTACACATTCATGCACATACCTATATACACATACATATACATACGTACATGTACATACATCTATAATTCTACGAAAATCTCCTGGTACAAGTAATGTATTTGTGGACGATAAGTACAATTTCTGAGTTCGTAGTATCGTCTAGTTTGGAACTGCCATTCAGTATCAAGTCAATGTTGATATGCGTGACATCAACAAGATTGGCTAGGGTATCAAATAAGTCATTTCTGAATTGGTTATACAGTGGACAGTTGAAAAAGAAATGAGTATTGTCCTCACATGGATTGCCACATTTCGGACATACTGCTGAATCTGTCAAGAAGTGGTCAAATAAATGCTTATTTAGATTACTCGAGTTATTTCTTAATTGACAATGGATGATGTTATAATTCCTATTTCCTATATTATAGTGATATGGACTGTTAGTCCAATGTTCAGTAGCCTTAAGTTTATGCTTAAATTGTTCAACAGATGGTGCATTTTTAGCGTCTAAAGGTAAAGCATTCCACAATTTAATTGTACTCGGTAGAAAGCTGTTATAATATGATGTTGTACGACAAAGAGGGAAACGTAGGTTTAATCCTGAAGTTCGAAGGTTATAATTATTGTTTACAGGTAAGTATGGCTGGATTAAGTTATACATGTAATCTGGACTTATGCCATAAATTATTTTGTAAATAGCTACAAGTTTATGATCTTTTCTTCTTTTTGTTAATGTTTCTAAGTTCAATTCATTATATAAGTATGATCTAGAGGAATTGCACCTGAGACCTGTTATTATTCGTGCTGCTTCAACTTGGACGCTCTCTAATAGACCAGATTCTCCCTGTGTACAGTTATCCCATACTGAATCGCCATATTCAAGTATAGGTCTTATAAAGGCGATATATATTTTCAATAGAGAATGTCTGTCAAGTTTGTACTTAAGCATTCTTAGAATGTTTAATCGTGCACATGCTTTTTCGTATATATTTTCTATATGATGCGACCAAGTTGCATTGGACTGAATTGTTAATCATATCATATGACCTTAGCTGTTGGTGCGACTATAAAATCCAATTTCAATTCAGTTCAACACACACACACACACACACACACTATATATATATATTTCTAACATATACACGTTCCGTTAAATTTAGTGAAATAACGCGCCATGTTTTAAACATTAATTTCAGAGTAATAACAACGTTTACATACAGTACAATCATGCACATACATTTTAAAGAAACATTTATTTTAATATAATATCAATACCATATCAGAATGTTTGTTAACAATAGTACTTCAATAGTACTTCACAAAATAAAAGTATTCCCATTATTTACTTCTCCTCCCAATGCAAACCACAAATATATTCACCGGCTTCCTGTCGGCGAATAATGACGAAATGTAACAGAGTTTTAAAGGGGCACATGGCAATCTTGAAATCTTTAGCAATTACAGATGTTAACACTAATATTCATTAATATAGTACCATGTTGATTTTGAATCGGCTTGTATATAATTAAATAAAAGTAATTAGAATTTAGTTTTAAAAAAATAGGTGAAAATATATTATTGGTTTAACATAAACAACAAGTAGTAAAATGCAAGAACAATTAGCTTTGAAATATAAGAATAATTGAATTGAATTGGGGTTTAAAAGCGCACCAACACATGAAAAGGTTATATGGCGCCTAAAAGGCATGAACATGCCAGGCTCATCTTCCATGTACATCAAGATAAAATATGGAAAATGGGCCTAGAACCTTCTCACCCTGAACTGCAGAGTTGCTGCAAATTCTATCGTAGAAACTCCATTTACGCTGGAGCCACGTTATTGCTTTTCTGCCACTGCTCTTTTGATGCGAGCGAGATAGCACCTGAAACAATGCAGGGATCATGATGAAGACCTTTAATGAACATGAACAAAAAATGATAAAATGAACATGAATTTGGGGGGATTCTACCCCTCTGCCTACCCCTCCAAAGGGACCTGCAGTGGCCCTATTCTTTGCCCCGTGACCAAACGGGGGCACCCGGGAACCACACGGGGCGAAATATAAGAATAAAAAATAATGACTTTCGAGTATGCAACTCATACAAAAACTAACGGGGAATTCGCAAATTGAAAAAATCAAAATTGCCATGTGTCACTTTAAATGGAATTTGTCCATATTTGTAGATTTTACATCTTTGAGATTAATCCTCAAAATCTACAAAATGGTGCTTTTTCATTGGTTAACAGATAAAAGCTGCCACGTGGATTGTCTTTGTCGGCATCGTAGCCCATGCGCACGCATTTCCCATTGCATGGACATCTGCCCTCTTCGAAATCTATGTCAGATTGGCACGGGTAAGACGTAAAACTGCACGTGGACTTAATTGATTCGATAAAGAGATACTTTACACGTCCGTGACTGCATGCCATGCCACGTAGGAAGTCTGAAATAAAAAATAACAGAATGGAAATATTTAAATTAATCATGTTAATATTAAAATTTAATAAGAGTTATTTTCGTTAAAATAGTGAATAAATGTCCACCTAATAGGTGACTCTTTTACTTTGATTTTTTTTCTTCAAAGTTATCTAAAAACACTTTAAAGCTGCTGTAGATTTACAATGCTAAATGTATGTGTGCCAAAAACTAATAGGCGGGTTTACACGCTCGTTTTATTCAACGCTTTAAAGTTTGTGAAACGTGACTGGTAACGCGGGATTATAGAGAACTATACTCTGTAAAAAAAGTTTTGGACCATGGCAGTGTTCGAACCCGTACAATGATCGCTGAACCATGACATTCGACCATAACCCTTATTATGTCAGTTGATAATTCACAATAGATCAACAATCAACAATAATTATCGTTTACAATGAAAGTTTGCGAAAAAATAATAATCATTTTATTGGTAACCCGAATATGTCCGTAACTGTTACTTTTTATGGACTTTGCAACATTTTTTACAGACCCTTTGTGTGTTCGCTATATTTTTTTAAAATCAAATCTTGTTTGGAATATAATGTATCTGGTACCAAATGAACCGGGTAGGGTAGACCTTGGTTACTAAAGATACTTAAATTCTGTCCACTAGTTTTATTTTTATATGACTTTACAAACCCTGGTCCAAAACTTTTTTTACCGAGTATATTTCCATTTCTCTGCCTGTATTCAAACATGCAACATCAACAATGACACCCATTTAATGAAAACTTATATGACTTGGGCGAGATTTGGAAACATGACCTTCAGATTTACAATCCGTATGCTTAAGCACTGAGCTATATAGTCAATAGAGTTATGGTTACGTATACCCTGAAAGACAGGAAATAGTGAGGTAATAGAGTTAAACTGTAGGCCATATTGCTTACAGACCGTTCCAAGTCGGTTATCCTCTCTTGTTGTGTATTGCCGTGTTCATTTGTTATTTGGTTATGTTTGTGGTACAGTGTGGACCTACGATGTCATTGCGTTTGGGTGCTGTGGGTGCTGTGGTTTCTACATGGTCACTCTCTTCATATTGTTCAATATAGTTTTTATTTATTAAGACCTTCTTGAAAAGCTCCGGAAGAAATAGAGTATTAGTTCCTTATACGTATAATTATGATACCCTTTATGAATATGTAAATACTTTAGTACTTTACAAATCCGTTACATTGCTGTTACTTGTTTGGATTTAAAGTTTGCATGGATTGAAAGCAATATGCTTTTGAATTTCTAATTATAACTGTACATTCAAACTGTGACTTTGTAAAAAGTTCATTTGAGAAGGTTCATTTTATTAGACTAAATATGACCGTGTATATGAGTATTTCCATTAGTAACTTTACAATGTCAAGTTAATAACTAAAACATATATAGACACGTGTAAGAATACCGGTTTGAAAACAATGCTTGCGTTTTAAAAACGTACTTTTAAATTCCCCAGCAAGAAGTAAAACCGCATTTTCACTTTTGGCTACTTTGCACCCTGGTTGGTCTTTTCCATAATTGGGGAAAAAATCTGCGTCACCAATTGCTTCTCTAATACCTAAGCCTGAAATATAAAGCGAACAAACATAACTGAATATAGCAAGAGTTGAAACATAAATAAACCTGAACGAGAATGTACAAAGGTAGTTTGTCATCTTATTGAAAATAACAAATAGTGAGCGTGTTTGTTTGTATTATCTGCTACCCTTAAGAGCACAGTCTGGAATATTGTGTTTGCATGGTGTTTTAAGTCTCATCCGAATGGCTGATCAGTTGGTTTGTGCATCGATCATATCGATCATCCGAATGGCTAATCAGTTGGTTTGGGCATCGATCATATCGATCATCCGAATGGCTAATCAGTTGGTTTGTGCATCGATCATATCGATCATCCGAATGGTTGATCAGTTGGTTTGTGCATCGATTATATCGAGTTCACGATCCCTGGATCACTAAGCGGTCGTTCTGGCCCAAAATTCACATTCATATTTCATGCTCATGCACAAAACTAAATATTTTATTATGATTTGAAGTTACCTGGAACTTTACACAAACAGAGATACTCAAAAATTGCAACTGTCCAGAAAGTTTCTCTCTCTCTGTGAAAAACATAAATTAAAAAGTTACTATAAAAGAAATATTAGAGTTTTGAGCTAAAGCTTGTGATAGGACTGAAGTTGTTTGTGAACATGGGGTCTGATCATTATATAGTACTAGGCCATTATTAAGTAAATGTCGAGGTCGTGGACCCATCTGGATGTGTTAAATGTTATGGATACTACACTTACTGACGAAATTTGAAAGAAGTTTCACTTACAGTTTGAAAGATGTTTCACTTACAGTTTGAAAGAAGTTTCACTTACAGTTTGAAAGATGTTTCACTTACAGTTTGAAAGAAGTTTCACTTACAGTTTGAAAGATGTTTCACTTATAGTTTGAAATATGTTATTGAAAGAAGAAAACTATTGTTGTTGTTTTTTAAACCTAACTGTCAAAGTTTTGAACACACGTGGGTGTTTGTTTTTGTATGATATATGTGCTAATATACCCTCCGACCAAATTTGAAAGTTGTATCACTTATAGTTGTTCTCTACAGCGGTTTGACAAATAACTTGAAGAATAAATGTGTTTACTTGTAGTTTATGAATACAGTTTTTACTATCTGATTAATTTAAACATTTGCCAATAATACTGTGATATGTATTGTTTTCGTTATATTAAGTACAGTCTAGTATAAAATGTCTCTTATTATATCATGTATATAGTACAATATTAATTCTTAATTACTTCTTTTACTGATAATGCTTGGATGCGAAGATACACGTAAGATGGACGCAATCTGACACAAGATATATCGTTATGTCATATACACATTATTGTTTTTGTGTTTTGTGGTTGACTGTCGTCCTTGAATGCTGCTTTCCCTGTCCGATATTTTTATCCTTCTTTAGTTATTTAAAATATGAAACTATACACACTTTATGTATATCTGACTCACCAAGCCTTCTGATAGGTTCGGCATCTGTATGTATCACATCGACAAAGTTGGCGTCAGTGGTATCCAGTCGAACTGATTTGTCCTTTTTCTCGAAACTCGGTCCAGCAGGGTCTAAACCTAGTGCGGGAATATGGCATTATTAATAATTTAGCATGGTATGACTATGTTCACTTTTGTTTGCAAAAGTAAACACCCTCCCTAGTACTGTGTATTCCTGAGAAAAACCGTCTTTAAATAGAATCGAAAAATTTCGTTACATCGATGGACTGGTCCTATGATGTACAACATCAAAATTGTCAATGTGGAAATAAAAATCACCTGTTATCCTTCCAGTTCCTGGTACCCTAGCCCCGGCATATCCGGCAATGTGAGCTCCCAGGCTGTGACCAATCAGGTGCATCTCTTGATATAAAGCACTTGATGACTTGTGCAGTGACGTCATCAACTGTGCTAAAAGAGCCCCAACGACACGTGTATTGGCCGTGGCTTGTTCGTAGTCTTTCTTATCGGCACCCATCTCCCAGTCTACCGAAATCACATTCACGTCTTCCTGTAGAGTTACACGTGAAATATATGTTTATCGACCTGATTATGGAATTAGAATCTTACTAGGTATAATTTAGATATGTAGCTACCTTTATTGCAAAAATTACGCTATTCATCGATATAATGACGAAGTTTCCCTCTTTGTTTATTTATAAATTTATTGTTTTCCTGCCTTTCTGTATATAGGTGTTTCTGTCACAGCCAATCAGAAACGATACCGGAATAACCTTTTTAGGAGAACATACCCATATGGGAATGTGTTTGCAATAAACGTTACTTTTTAACAGCAGGTATACAAGTCGAAATTGTAGCATTCACAAGATACATATGAGGCGCCATACGTGACTATATGTTGTAAGATAAATATATACGTTGTGTGTAAAATATATATATTGAATACAAAAATATATATGATACAGACAAATATATACTTTACTCCGAGATATATATATTGAATACAAAATATATATGATACAGACAAATATATATGTTACTCCTTAATATATATATTCTGTTCAAAAATATATATCATACAAATATATATGTTACTCCTAGAAATATATATTCTGAATATTTTTTAAATATATAGTGTAGACGCAAATATATACGTCAGTCTGAATATATGTTTTTCCTAATATATATATTGTAGACGCAAACATTTATGTTATACCGAAAAATATATTCGGTTTATAAAAATATATTGTCTGTCTTAATATACTGAAGATGAAAATATTTGAGATGGAAATAAATAGTTTCTCTAAAATAAATATATTGCAGACACAAATATATCAATGAACGATCGATAAATAAATGGTGCGAACTTCTGGGTGACCGAAACTAAATACATATTTGTTTTCCAAATATATATGCCTTCTGCAAATATATACGTTGGCATAGACTGTGGTGCAAATATATACGTTGGCGTAGACTGCTACACTGTCCCGTTTTTCAAACTCGAGACAAGCCAAATTTAAAGAGCGTATTTCCCAGCGTCCGAGTCATATCCGAGAAGTGTTCCGCATTTTGGAGTTTCATTACCACGAAAACATAACAAATCCTCAAAAAATGGACGACCAAACGTCTAACGTACGAAGAACTATTGATCTTCTTCTTCTTCTTCTTCTTCTTCTTCTTCTTCTTCTTCTTCTTCTTTTCTTCTTCTTCTTCTTCTTCTTCTTCTTCTTCTTCTTCTTCTTCTTCTTCTTCTTCTTCTTCTTCTTCTTCTAATGTGCCGGGTTCCTCCGGAACATACTCGCACATGTGGTGAACTAAGTACAAGTGTGAACGGTCCAAGTGCATTTAAAAACAGGTTAAAAAATCTCTGATTGGGGTCTACGCAATCCCCGAAGTCGAGCAGAATGGCATCTCTCTGTTGTTTGTCATTTAGACCGGATGCTAAGTCCTGGAGCATGATTATGAGATGGCTCTCACAGGCTCTCTTCTTTCTGAAACCATGCTGACTTTCAGATAGAATATTATTTCTTTCTTTTGTTAAGTAACCCGCAATTTCAGGCCTTGGTTCAGACCTCGTTAGAGTAATAGCCAGTATCTCGAGTATGCTGATATTGAAATACACGACTGCGATAATGATCATACTTTGTCTTAAAGTAGTTTTGTAATACAAGAAACTGTCGTGACATATCAGATTCGTCGATGCACCATCTTCTTACCAACGTATTGATCACGTAAACCGTATACCCCACCCTCCGTTCCACCACCTCAATAATGTTTATATTATCCCAATGCATCAGGCGCGTGGCCTCGGCTGGCGAGGCGCAGTCGGTAGCGCAGCGGATTTGTAACCGGATTTCACGGGTTCAATCCTCCGTGGTGCCACTGAGATTCGTCGGTGTGTTCTTGGGCAAAACACTTTCCCTTAGCCTCGTCCGTCGGATGGAGACCTAAACCGGGCGGTCCTGTGTATCGGTCTATCCTCCGAGCACGTTGAAGAACTATAGGAATATATTCGATACTAAGAGTAGGACACGGTTCCCGGATTCCTGTGTATCCTTCTCCTCTCTCTGGGGGCGGCTCTAAATAACATATACTGTTTTGATAAGCCGTTAAACAACATTCATTTCGTCAGAGGGAGAGATATAATGATTCATGTTTCCGACTGAACTGTTTAGCATTGCATTGAATCGTTTCAAGTTCGATTAGATGGTTTGAAAAAACACTCCGGATTATTGCACAAAGCATCGGATTGTTTTAAGATTGATTAAATGGTTTCAAAAAAAGTAGTGAATCAAATAAAGTTACATTGAATTAAATATAATACCGATGAATTAATTCATCTTTGACTGGATGATTTATTAAAAACATACTTTTGGCTCATAGGTAATCGCCAACCATGAACAACGGGACAGTGTAGCAGTCTACGCCAACGTATATATTTGCAGCACAGTCTGTGCCAACGTATTTATTTGCGGAAGTCATATATATTTGACAATCGTACAAACTCGCTCATTTCCGTAGATCATCGGAAATAATTATTTTTGAAAAATAAAGTTGATGCAGTTCCGATCGATATATTTGGAAAAACAAATATTTATTTAGTTTTGGTCACCCAGAAGTTCGCACCATTATTTATCGATATTTCATTGATATATTTGTGTCTGCAATATATTTATTTTAGAGAAACTATTTATTTTCAGCTAAACTATATTCATCTTCAATATATTAAGACTGACAATATATTTTTTTATAAAGCGAATATATTTTCGGTATAACATATAAATGTTTGCGTCTACAATATATGAATTAAGAGAAAAAATATTCAGAGTAACGTATATATTTGCGTCTACAATATATATTTAAAAACAGAATATATATTTTTCAGAATATATATTTCTAGGAGTAACATATATATTTGTGTGATATATATTTTTGGATAGAATATATATATTTCATAGTAACGTATATATTTGTCTGTATCATATATATTTTGTGTTCAATATATATATTTCGGAGTAACGTATATATTTGTTTGTATCATAAATATTTTGTATTCAGTATATATATTTCACACGCAACGTATTTATTTATCTTACAACATATAGTCACGTATGGCGCCTCATAGATACAGTCATCCAAATTAACCGGAACGATGTAAATATAGTCTTGATCATCTTCAACGCTTGATTGTAAATACAAACGTCTTGACCTTTTGTGCAGAAACAAATTTGTCACCGGAAGCACGTGACCGTAATTATTATTTTTTTATTAAATTATTTCTGACCATCCGCATATAAAGACGAAGTTTCCCTCTTTGTTTATTTATAAATTTATTGTTTTCCTGCCTTTCTGTAAATAGGTGTTTCTGTCACAGCCAATCAGAAACGATACCAGAATAACCTTTTTAGGAGAACTGTTCTAGACGTCTGCCTTGAAAACAAACAAGCGTCGCGGATGATCTAGACTAGTGTAAATAAAGAAATCCCCACCATGCTAACGATCTCGGAAGCATTACTAGGCTATGAGTATAACACGAAGATGATCGTGTATAAATGGATGTAAAATAAAAATAGAAAGCCACAAAGCAAGAACTTGCATGAAGCCAGAGCAACAAGAGATTAAACCATTTAGGGCACGACAAGAAAAAGTAATTATTAAGCATTACCATCCCTTTAAAGATTTATATAGACGTCATCATAGGGTACGCAATATATCGGACAATCGCACAAGCAAGGAGGAGTGCATAATGGCGAACTGGTCAACCACTAAACATGACGTGCGTTGCAAAATAATTGGGCCATGACCTATTTTGACCAATTTGTAATTACCAACAAACGTAAGTTGAACATTACTTAAAAATCATTGTGGAAGGCTCTATGATGATACTTTACAATACAGTATTGATAGAATGAACTGTACAACTGTTTCGTCATTGTCGTATTGCATGGTTTACCGTTACCATAAATTTCGAAACCACCCGTCATGCCATCCATCCTCTCCTTCAACGTAGTTCTTTCGTCCTATTTCTAACGACATTGAACAATCTCATGCCAGATGTACGTGATATTCATTCAGCGCAAAACTAGTGTAACTACATATGAATAAAGAAGGAGATAAAATAGTTTTGCACTGAACCCTCGATTTGTAATTCATATTTGGGGAAGGACTGCTACTAATGCTGATGAAATTTTCGACAAGACCCTTCTGCACATAAACTGCAATAACACGATGAGATTTTGTTTTGTACATGTACAATTGGCTCACCCTGGTCAAAATGGCATCTGTCATTTCATCGACCCACGTATGCATACCATAACTCCGATATCCGTGGATGATAAACTTGGTTTTCTTCCCGCCATTGTAGTTGGATTCTGTGATGTTTAAACTGTCTTTGGTTATGGTCTGTGCGGTTACGTTATTTAGCCGTGTATATAACAGGAATCGTACCTGCAAATACACATTTTACACATACTATATGTTTTCAATTGTTTCGTATTTTTTAAACAAATGTTCATATATATGTAGAAATTGTACAAGTGTTTGACCAATTTCGATCTTCAAACGGAGACCTAACACCGTTTATTAAAATACTCAATGCTGATTGGTTATTGAAGAGGTCTTTAAATTACCTACCAATAACTATGACGTCACATACGTTAACTGTTTTAAAATACGTCATTTTAAACGTCAAAAATCTCGTTAACCGTTAAGGGATAATTTTAAACGTCAATTTGTTTTAAAGCATCGCTACGTTCCAACATATTTTCTTCGTTCGACGTTCAGCATAAAATGTAGGTTGTGAGAATTTGTTTTTTAGTTTGTTCAATCTCTCAAAAAAGTGTGTATCATATATATAAAAGTGCATGTCAGACAATAAAAACAACAAGTACGGTGTTAATAAGAATCAATGATGTGACATCAAAAACACGGTTGACGATAGGGCTACTGCCTTAGAATGGTCAGTGGCAAAAAGGCCGCTGGGGGTTTAAACCAGGTGCTAGGATGCACCAAACCTCACTTTTACCCTATTGTCGTCTCAAAACAGATCATTCAAATAATAGATAGTGATCTTGCATTGGGTTATAAGATCAATGAAAACACAAGTATTTCTATAAAAAAAAATGACCGATGCCTTTTTGATTTTTTATTCGTTTTTTATTGAACACATAATTGCAGACGAAAAGCTTCCTGCATTACATGCACGCAAAAACATCTATTGTATCTAATTATTTATTTACAATAGTCTGGCGTTTATCCCTCATAGCATATCTGCTGTAGTCAGATGCGTATTAAAACAAATACAAAACTGTTTATAAGTAGTCTGGATAATGTGCCATAATGCATCAGTACAACGCACTTCAACACATACAGTACTATGTATAGGGATTCTGGATAATGTGCCATAATGTATCAGTACAACGTACTTAAACACATACAGTACTATGTATAGGGATTCTGGATAATGTGCCATAATTGTATCAGTACAACGTACTTAAACACATACAGTACTATGTATAGGGATTCTGGATAATGTGCCATAATTGTATCAGTACAACGCACTTAAACACATTCAGTACATGAATAATGACGCTGGATAATGTGCCATAATTTTATCAGTAGAACGCACTTAAACATATACAGTACTATGTACAATGATTCTGGATAATGTGCCATGATTGTATCAGTACAACGCACGTAAACACATACAGTACTATGTATAAGGATTCTGGATAATGTGCCATAATTGTATCAGTACAACGCACTTAAACATATACATTACTAGGTATAAGGATTCTGGATATTGTGCCATAATTGTATCAGTACAATGCACTTAAACATAAACAGTACTATGAATAAGGATTCTGGATAATGTGCCATAATTGTATAAGTACAACGCACTTAAACATATACATTACTATATATAAGGATTCTGGATAATTTTCCATAAGTGTATCATTACAACGCACTTAAACACATACAGTACTATGTATAAGGATTCTGGATAATATGCCATAATTGTATCAGTACAACGCACTTAAACACATACAGTACTATATATAATGATTCTGGATAATATGCTATAATTGCATCAGTACAACGCACTTAAACACATACAGTACACTTCTCAAAACTGCTAACTACACCGCTCACGTTTTGGGTTATATATATCGATGGGTTGAATGTTTTTCAATAAAATGAAAAGGAAATACCAATTCAATCATTTTTACATCATTTCATTTTATTTTTTTCATGGGCAATGCTAGAACTAAACCACAATAAGCAATTACAAACG
Source organism: Cyrtodaria siliqua (assembly GCA_037043455.1). Classification (NCBI taxonomy): domain Eukaryota; kingdom Metazoa; phylum Mollusca; class Bivalvia; order Adapedonta; family Hiatellidae; genus Cyrtodaria; species Cyrtodaria siliqua. The sequence continues at coordinate 34,786 of JAWPHD010003248.1, read as the reverse complement.
ACCCATGTAAACACTAAAGTCACACTTTTCCCATATCTACATGTAGATATGGGAAAAGTGTGACTTTAGTGTTTATATGGGTCGTTTGTAATTGCTTATTGTGGTTTAGTTCTAGCAAACGACCCATGTAAACACTAAAGTCACACTTTTCCCATATCTACATGTAGATATGGGAAAAGTGTGACTTTAGTGTTTATATGGGTCGTTTGTAATTGCTTATTGTGGTTTAGTTCTAGCATTGCCCATGAAAAAAAAAAAAATGAAATGATGTAAAAATGATTGAATTGGTATTTCCTTTTTATTTTATTGAAAAACATTCAACCCATCGATATATATAACCCAAAACGTGAGCGGTGTAGTTAGCAGTTTTGAGAAGTGTACTATGTATAGGGATTCTGGATAATGTGCCATAATTGTATCAGTACAACGTACTTAAACACATACAGTACTATGTATAGGGATTCTGGATAATTTGCCATAAGTTTATCAGTATAACGCATTTAAACACATACAGTACCAAGCATAATGATTCTGGATAATTTGCTTTAATTGTATCAGTACAACGCACTTAAACATATATAGTACTATGTATAGGGATTCTAGATAATGTGCCGTAATTGTATCAGTACAACGCACTTAAACACATTAAGTACCATGTATAATGATTCTAGATAATGTGCCATAATGTTATCTGTAGAACGCAATTAAACATGTACAGTACCATGTATAATGATTCTGGATAATTTGCCAAGGTTTTAACAGTGCAATGCACTTAAACATATACAGTACTGTGTATAGGGATTCTGGATAATTTGCCATAATTGTATTAGTACAACGCACTTAAACACATTCAGTACATGAATAGTGTGCCATAAGTGTATCAGTCCAACGCACTTAAACACATTCAGTACTATGTATAATGATTTTGAATAATGTGCCATAATTGTATCAGTACATCGCACTTAAACACATTCAGTACTATGTATGAGCATTCTGGATAATGTGCCATAATCTTATCAGAACAAAATAAATTTAAATACAAATGCTTTATTTCACTCAGGCTACATACAAATATAGCAACAAGAGGTATAGACATGCATTACACAACAGACGATAACGTACCCCAATTTTCTCGGGTGACTGTGGAAGCAGGCCCCGGGCATTGTTAAATGGAGCTTTGTTACTGAAACAGCCGATACCATGGCTGTTATAGCAGACGGTGTCACTGGAGATGTTCATCACCGCCGCAACCGCCATTACTGTGTTCTTCACTTTGTCCCACCAACTCATGATGATGATTCCACAGGTTAATGATAATATCACAAGTTGTCTGTTGTTTTATTTATATTTTCACAACTTGTTAGATCCACAACGGGTTCAAACAAATCTTAGAAGTCCATACAGTATTACAACCCTGGCAATAGTTCCGTTTACTTTGCACAAACAAACCGTAGAAGTCCTTACAGTATTACAACCCTGGCTATAGTTCCGTTTTCTTTACACAAACAAACCTTAGAAGTCCTCCTGGTTATAGTTGGTTTACTTCACACACACAAATTCAGTATTACAACCCTGATTATAGTTGATTAGTTCCGTTTACTTTACACAAAGTAGTCCTTACGGTATGAAAACTCTGACAATAGTTTCGTTTAATTTATAAAGAAGCGAGCATCATTATTGAGTGCGTATGTCTTAATCATGCCTATTAAATTAAGACACTGGTGTCATGCACGATGGCTCCATCCTTGTTGTTTTTTAATTAGTCCACCCACGAATTATGTTGCTGTCCGTCCAGGTCACACTGCAATAATCACACTCCGATTGTATACGCACAAAAAGAAGTTCTTTTTAGTCAATGGGAATGTAAACTGCACACGTGATTGAATGAGTCCATTTACCAAAGTCCGACTATAGGATACTTGACCTACACCGTGTATAATACTACGAAAGATTACGTCTACCCGTGTCCATGTTATGATTTTAACAACATATCTTTAGGCTAGCAGGCGTCATATATTGAACACACATCCTTGTTTTTGCTGTTTCAACCTGAAAATGTACCGCTTATAACAACAAGCACGCATGTATTGTGCGCAGGAAAGTGAATGTATAAGTCTTACTAATTACTCAAACTTTTGCCGAAGGGCATGTTTTGATGGACATGAGAAATACGTGGAAATTAAATGACCATATAACTATCATAAATATATTCATATTTTTGATAAATAAATAGTCACCAAAATAGACGTGACCTGAAATTTGACACCCCTCTAAATGTTGGTAGGTGATAGATAGACTCGATCTTTATCATAGATGTTCAACCAAATGTAAACAAGAAAGGTATAACGCATGCGTTATATGCAGGCGATCTTTAATAGTGGGTTAGTTTCTGGAGGCTTTGTTCAAGTCACATAAATGTAGTCGTCGATATGGAGATGACAGGAAAGTAAAGAAAAGAATTAAAAGATACTGTATGAATACAACTAAGTTTTTATTTGGTCTTGGGTATACACTATTATACATGTTAAAAGGGACATATTCAAGTATTTTCAATTAAACGATTTACACTTGAGCTATTACAAAGGGAATTTCAGTGACCATGCTGCAATATAATATAAAAGTCATATTTACTTAAATGTCACAAGTGATTATCATATGGGCCCTATTTATGTTCATGTTTTAGTTGTATTCAGGCTCAAATCCGCTTCGGATTTGCCGTTAAGACAATCAACTTTGCATTTTAAATGAATTACAAGTGATCTTATTGAAAATATTTAATTTCTTTACTTCATTATAATACTCAAATATAAATGGGTGCCGAAACGTCTAGGTAGATGCCGAAATGGTGCCGAAATGGTGCCGAAAAGTCTAGGTGCCGATTCGTCTAGGTGTCGAAATGGTTTGGTGCCGAAACGTCCTGTATCGATCTTGATCACACAGACGCAAAAACTTGCATTCTATACATACACCGGCTACGTCAGAACTGACGATAGGCCTTTATGGGATTCACTAAATACCTACCACTTTTTCACTATATGATCATGGATCGCAACAGTTACCAAAAGACAGAATTGCTCCCATGTGCAGTCTATTGTGTGTGTTCGATTGCGCAATGCGATAATGTGTATACAAAATGACGTCATCACTTTCTGTGTACTCCATATGGCTGGTAACTAGCCACTCCCAGGCCTTTATACTAAGACGCATTACAGCAAAATATGGCTTTTGTCTACATACGCTTACGCATAACCGCCAACGGATTACTTTATATTTCAATAAATTGTTTATAAATCAGGAGTTCATAGTTTAATAAGTAAAACCTAATGCTTTTATTTACCATCATTTTACCGTCTAAACATAACGCTTTCTCTTTCATGACTTTTGAAGTACTTTCATTTTCGAATTATAAATAGGCATTATGCTAATTAGCCACGAGTTACTCACGAGGTAGCGACAAACTATTTAATAAATTATATCGGTCAACTTGTGACAGATATTGGTCTAATTATGGATCTGACACGGATACGTATATAGAAACCTGTCAAAATTAGAAAAATAGTGGCCAGTCCTCCACAAAATAAAACTCGCAGCAGACGGTATTATTGTTTACACCGCCATTGATTACCGGCATGCCTCGCGCAAAATCACACAGGTCAATCGCGCAGCGACACCTGTCGGACACAATGAAAAACTTGAGAATTGTCTGCATTTATTAATAAGCATAGTTCATGTACTGATCATTGGGACCCTGCTTTAATTAGACTAATATATTATATACACAATAGGTTTCGTCTAAAAAGTACGGTATTTACAGTAGGATTCTTTTAAAGCCCTGCATATTTGTTATACACATTTATGCAAACTGGTTCAGGTAACATTGAGAAGCAGAATGGTTTGCGGTAAAGAATTTGAAAAATCTTGTTTTGAGCAGGGAGAACGTAACGTACTCCCTGTTTTGAGTGAGTTTAGAAATTGATAGTTTTGACTGGATTAAAAAATATAGCTCTTTTGTAGTACTTAAGACAAATTGCTAAAAATGAAAACATTGAAATAAGTGAAAATCTTACGTTTTTGTATGTCCAATTTTGGTACGGTTGTTCTCATGTATCAGTGTCTATATCCCTGAAATTATGTATGTAATATAAGGGCCAACCTCATGTGCAGGGAAGCCAGTTTTTCAATTAATGTTCAGAAAAGGTTGAATTAGTAAAACGAAATACACAATTAGCATGACATTTTAAACATTTCTATATTTTTACTTTGCACAAAGAAATATATCTATGCATTGGTATGGTGGCCAATAAATGACAATAGAATAATACAACTTAATTAAGCAAGATAGTATTTCATTGTGAATGTTGCTGTGCAGTATCTTTTAACATCGACAAAGATTTATATTTATAAAGTTATTAATAAGTCACTGAATTATTATTTTAAGAGAGAGAGAGAGAGAGAGAGAGAGAGAGAGAGAGAGAGCAATTTAATCCGTTTAGTGAAGGTAGACTACTTGTAATTTTTAAGTGAAAAACACATGTAGGTCTAATTGTCTTACAAAATTGTTACAAAAACCAAAGCGCCACTGTTGAGGTCCTCGTGCAGATTGTCAACTTCACAAGTACCTTCTCCTTTATACACGACTTCATAAACTGCCGATGGTGAACCACTTTTCCTCTGTCTTTACATCCAATACAGTACCTGTGGAATAAGCGCATAGCTGATGTATCCTTTGACCTTTCAAATGCATAACTGATAGATCCTGTGACACTTCAAATGAATTACAATTATCAGTTACTTGCTAATGTTGAATAATGTGTTTAGAAGAATCGAAATGTGTAAATGAAATATAATATAAATGAAATATGGTGGTCATTAGCATTCAGAGAAAGTGGCAAGGAACAACTGCATGCACTGACTGCGAACATTGACTGAGATGAAAGTGGCTGGAAAAATGTGCCATTGTCATAAGTCCACCATAGAGGAAATGCAGCTGCCAGAGTATGAAGTGGTGTAAGATGTAATATTTTCATTATCATGCAGTGATGCAGCTGTGTACACTATAGACATTTTACACAATAGTAGTAGCTGAAAATGACATAGGCAAAGAGTTAAAAATGAAGTAAGCATTTTGTCGACCAGTAATGAAATTATTTAAACAATAAGTAACATTAAATAAAAATTATCATACCTTTGAACCATTTTGTCTCTTTAGTAACTTCATATATGCACCATTCATGCGATATTGTTCTTCCAAAAAAGTCGGTGGCCTTCATCCGTTTGGAACTATTCTGTGAAATGATGTTACAAAAGTTGGTCAAGATAGATGATAAGAAACACATTGGTAATACTTGATATAATTTGATTTATCTATATCATTTTTAAATGCTGTTATTCAATTATACTGCATGGGGTTGGCATGGCTAAATGTAAAGCATGGTGCGCTTGAATTTAGGAAAACCTGATTTGAAGTCTCACCAGTGTCAGCGATGTTCATTCGACAATTTCGCATAGTCTCAACTGTAGCAAAAGGCTATAATCTGTAGGGTCATTATATCTAGTGCATTCTGCACGTATGTCAAAGAATGATAGGAATGTATGTGTTAGTACTTGTAAGCATACTGTCAGTTAGGTCAAATAAAATAATACCTTTGTTTACTGTAACATTGTTAAAAAACAAGGGTCGTTAGGGTCGGCTTCTCCTTTTACTTGCTTCCTTGAACGATAATTTGTTACTTTGAAGGACATTTTTTACTTGTTAGCTTGGTATTCAATTAGGGTATTTGTTTCTTGAGCATGCAAGACCTCTGACGATATACTTGTTTCCTTTAAAATTGGAATGAAGAAGATTTTTCACCAATGAAGTGGAACCGTTATTACATTTCCTTTGCATTACTTTCCCAAAATTTGAAGGCGTAAGTCGCAATTTTCTCTCTCTCTCTCTCTCTCTTCCATGTATTACACAAATGCTGCTCCTTTGTTTGTTCTTCAATTATTTTAATTTCATCATTTTCCTTTAGTACCACTTTGTTATAAAATTGGAACTGACATTTTCCAGTATTCTGCAGATACATCCTCTGTATTATTCAAAACGCATGGTCCATAATCCATATTTGCTTTTTTTGATGGTTTAATAGTGTTGCTCTGCTTTCTTTTTCTTCTTTGAAGTTTTGCTTTGTCAGTATTTTGTGTTTTCAAAAAAGTTACATGGTGCTTGGCCGTTACATTTTGGTATGTTATAGGTGACCAGGCTGGCCCCAAATTCGTCCTAAGTGCACATACAATAGAACATGTTCTCCAAAAACCTCGATTACAGCGATTTATCACTTTCCCACCATCAAACTTACTTCTAATATTCATCCAGCTTTCAGCTATGTTTGTCGTGTAATTACCAATTAGTCTTTCGCTGTTATGATGTTTTTGACGTCAGCTTCACTTTTTCGGCATGTATATCTTGATTCAGCTTGCTCTTTTACATTCTCTTCAACCCAGTACATTGCCTGATCTTCAAAAATATCATCATCATCATCATCTTCTTCCACATTATTTTCAGCTTAATTATCCTTTGGTGTTGGGGGTTTTTGTTTTTTTTGGTGCAGAAATATGAACATTTGTCATGATAACCAAATATATGATAAATTGAGTTTTTGATGTCCTTCTTTAAAACTTTAGCATTATTGTCAGCACTCCTCATTTCAATAGCACATCTAACTGCTGTTGTTAACTAGACCTTACAGTTTTTGTCAATTTCCCTTTCCCTTTATACTCGGGTTTTTCCTGAACTAATTTTTTCAAATTTCCTCTCAAAAATTTGCATGCATGATTTGCGCACTCCATCTTCTGAACAGAAGAACCCCATACGGAACATTTTGAATAGTTTTCGAAAAAAAAACTATATCAGCTATAACCTTATTATATATCAATACATGTACACTCTCAGCCTCTAGAAATCCTTCTAGGATCATGTTGCTTTCCATCGACTGGCTGCTTTCACTCCTATTCTTATAACATACGTGTTCTTTGACATTACTGCTACTGGATGTTTGACTAAATGTAGCAGTATTTGTTTCTGATGCCAAGGTATAATATTTTCTTGGTGACCACTCCGAACATTCCTGCTACACCACCAGTTGCATTGTACGTCTGTGTGTGAGCCCTCTTGCTCCACCCTCCGTCACATATTACTTTAATGCAAGGAACACCATTGTAAAAATCTCCTCTTTCAATAGCTAATCTTCTTTCTTCCAGGGGGGCGTCCGTGGCCGAGTGGTTAACGTCTCTGACTTGAAATCACTTGCCCCTCACCGCTGTAGGTTCGATCCCTCAGGGGCCTAGGAATCTTTATGTGAGGAAGCTATCCAGCTGGCTTGCGGAACGTCGGTGGTTCTACCCAGGTGCCCGCCCGTGCACGGAAATTGCCCGGAGGGGCACCTGGGGTCTTCCTCCACCAATAGAAGCTGGAAAATCGCCACATGACCTTAGCTGTTGGTGCGACTATAAAATCCAATTCAATCAATCAATCTTTCTTCCAGCTTTTACTATCTCGTCTTTAAATACTCCCCCCCCCCCCCCCCCCCCCCACTCCCCCACACCCCATCAATTCCCAATTTTATCTTCAACTTTAGAGAAACTGTTTTGCTTACTGGTGGAAGGTTCATTGTACCCATTAGTTCCTGCAATAACGAAAATCCACCGTCAAAAGAAACACTTCCCCAAACCGCTCTTAAATTGATATCAGCAGTTTTAGAATTGACATCCATTTCCGAAGTTTCGAACAAAAACCTTTGCCCACAACCTTTGTAAACTGCACATTGCACACTGTACATACCCTGACGCTTAGATTCAGATTCTAATGTCAGACATGGCTCACCCTTTTCTGCAATTTCCTTTGCTTTAATGCACATAGCTGTATGTAATGTTATACAACATGATCTTTTAATTTGTCGAGGTTAATAATCCTATTACCATTCAACACGTTTCCATCATTCTTTATCAAATATCTCAATCTATTGTTACCAATGTTTATATAGTCTAAATTTCTATTTCTTTGCATATCAATCCTTTTAACTACAATTTTTGTTGTTGGTTTTCCGTCTACTGAACAAAGATGGGTGACAGTCTTGTATGGTTTGCATTTAAGAGTTTGATACATTTTCAATCTTCATTCTTGTTTGTTTATGTTTTTGGTGTAGGCAATTTTTACTCTTTTTGCATGAACTCCTGCCGGACGATTACATTTCTTTCTTTCGACCTTCGTACCTTTTCTTTTATTTCCCATTTTGAAAACACATGTGCACAGAAAAATATCGTTATATCCAAAAGTTTATAAATCCAAGTAAACACACTTCAATCATTTCAAGTTATCCAAAAATCACTTTAAAGACACATTTCCCAACGCTACTTGGTCATTTAAAAAGCATGGGAAACTTGAGAATTTACAGCCAGCACGCTTCATGTCTGATCAACTCAGGTATATAAACTGAGACCCGCTCTTAGTTTTTTATTTGTATAACATTGCTATATTGAGGGTAAGAATATCTTAACAGCACATTGTAATTTACTTTAATGAAGAACTATATGTTCATAATTTAGCTTTTGAATACAAAATTTATCTGGTGTTTCTTAATTGTTTTTAGACCAAAAATCAGAGCACAACACAATAAATATACAACATTCTTTAATGTTTTATTATATGTACTGGTCACAAATGCTTTATTGAGTGGGCCTCATACTCTGAAGAAAAATTTAAAATATCACACTTTGCTCATGAAATTGTATGGCTAACAGTGATTTACAGTTACCTATAGAAATTCTCTCACCCCCAAATACAATAGGCTCGAAATATGTCTTTAAAGACACATTTCCCAACTGAATGTAGCTAGTCGTTGAAAAATCATGGATAGCATGCTTTTTAACTGCTTACTTCTCGCTGACTGATTACCACAGAGACATTATATTGAGGCCCCATCACAGTTTTTTCTTTTCATTTACTATTACCATAGTTTTTGATATAAAATATATTGTAACTAAAAACACTAGATTGTTTATTATCGGGGAGCATGTAGTCGCCGCTTTTTCCGTCCGTCCGTGTGTGCGTCCGCGCGTCACACATTTTGTCCGGAGCATAACTCAAAATGTATGCTTGATTAAAGTTCGTGTGAATGATAAGGACTATGAGACGGAGTGCAGTTCATAGAAACCATAACTCTAGCTTCACTACTTTTTTTTTAATTATCTCCCTTTTTTGAAAAATCTTATCCGGAGCATATTAGAGTTCCGTACGGATTCATTTCGAATAAGGAAGCACTCACTAAACATTACTTTTTTCTGTATAACTTTCGGGATGAATCCATCGGTCCTACCGATTCTCTTGTTGCTATTATTAATATCAGGTAACAAACAACAACACACGAACTAGAAGTGATAATTTTACTGCACCATATATTAATATTAGTCCCACCTATGGCCCATATGAGGTTGTCCATACGGATTTGGTAACCACTGTCTACACTGTTCAACAACACACGTTGGCATGATTTCTCTGCGATGCCAGGTGTTGTCTCCATTTCTGGTAGTACTTTTCTTCACAATATATCTTGGTTAATTGTTAACACGGGTCTTTTAAGAAAATCCATCTATACAAAATATATACAAGTGCACATAAAATGCAAAATGGTTATAATTTTTACTACATTATTATACACTCTTTATGGGTCGGGCCTCATCCTTAGACAAAAAACTAATAATCTCTATTTCCTTGTGCAAATGTATTTTTAACAGCGATTTACAGTTACCTATAGAAATTCCCCGCCCCCCCCCCCCCCACCCCCCCCCCCCCCCCCCCACCCTCTTTATGGGTCTTAGACAAAAAACTAATAATCTCTATTTCCTTGTGCAAATGTATTTTTAACAGCGATTTACAGTTACCTATAGAAATTCCCCGCCCCCCCCCCTCCCCCCCCCCCCCCCTCCACACCCCACCATTGAAAAAGCATGGGAAGCTTGAATATTTACAGCCATTAGGCTTCATGGCTGATCAACTCAGGTATATAAATTGAGGCCCGCTCTTAGTTTTTTATTTGTATAGCATTGCTATACTGAGGGTAAGAATAACTAAACAACACTTTGTAATTTACTTTAATGAAGAAATATATGTTCATAAGTTAGCTTTTGAATACAAAACTTATCTGGTATTTCTTAATTGTTTTTAGACCAAAAGTCAGAGCAAAACACAATACATATATAACATTCTGTAAGGCGTTATTATGTGTACTGGTCACAAATGCTTTATTGGGTGGGCCTTATAATCTGAAGACAATTTGAATATCACACTTTGCTCATGAAATTGTATGGCTAATAGTGATTTACAGTTACCTATAGAAATTCTCCCCTGTTCTTTTTTTACATTTAAAAATGCAATGTTTTATCGAATTCCAGAATGTGCGGACCGATACAAAATCAGTCATTTCCGGTTGTTAAGCTCACCATTATGAAAAATGTGTGTATTTCGAAGAAATATTCATTACACAACCATGTAAATTAATTCAATACGTGAAATCGGAGTAATAATAATAATAATATTCTTTATTTCCTCCATATAGGAGATTCACATAGTATACAAACAACAATGACAGATAACCAATTACAAAATAATTACACAAACAAAACAAGAACGTATATACATGTTGGCAGTTATATATGCAAGATCACGCAAAATCAAATCTGTGCCAGGAACTGGCGCTGAAGCATTCATATTATATAATTAATTAATTAATTTATGTTTACACTCTTACATATTTTAACCACACCAAATGTATGCATCTAAATATCGTACCATAAAACCGGTCTATTTCATCTGAGAGAAGTGTTTCAATCATGTTACTGTTGGCACCAAGGAACACATTAACAACGTCGCTTTTGTTAAGCGCCGAAAGGGTTTCTTTTACATGTATTCCAAATTGGTTTTGTATTGTTAACCACAAATTAGTTCTTTCATTTTCTACGTATGGGCAATTGCATATGCAATGGTCAACAACATTGTCCGTTATTACATCACATCTTTTGCAGTTTTCATTTATTCTCGTTATATTTGATATAATCACACAAACAGTCTTACAATATTTGAGAGATGTTGGGTGATTTCTAGCATATAACCATACATTTGATTCTCTATAGCTACTATGAATTGAGGAAAACCTTATAAATTCAGGTTCAGCAAGCCTATTGTTCAATTCAGTGGTTATAGTTTCATATATTTTACCATTCACTAGCTTTTTCCAGCACAGTTTGCTAGGAAAGTGACCATTCGAAACGTACCCGTCCAGGACATGCGTAAGGCCATATCTATTTAGGATAGTGTATATGTCTGGAATAAAACCTGTCAAGCAGTTGTTAATTGTAAATGCGCTTATCCTGATTAAAAACATCTGATTTACTGCACAAAAATGTAAATATTCAATGCTTAATGTAGTATTGAAGGATAACATAATTGATCGAAATCTGTATTTACAAATTGTAAGCGTTCTTCAAACATGGCGGCCCACATCTACAGGCATGCTTATATATGTTTCAAGTACCATGTCGTAAACAGTTAAACTATTGTAATTTAACGGCCCTTGCATGTACATCAGGGATTCATAATTTCAAGAATATTTTTTAGAAGGTGTATCTGGATTGAATTGTAGGCACGACTGTACCGAAAAACAAGTGGTCATTTCAAGATTTTACATATCTTGCTTTCCCTTGGTCATGTTTAAATTGGGTCTAAATAACACCATACATGTGCTTCAGAATATTTAATTTCAAGTTTAAACACAGGCCACTCAACATTTTTTGTTATCAATAATATTTACTTTCATCCGTTTTTCTCTATGTATTTAAAACCATAGTCCTTAATATATATATCTTTCAAAATAGAATCTTGAATAAATATTGTATTTTTACTCTGCCAAATATTTTTTATTTTACTATTGAACTTACCGGATAAAAACCGAGTAACACAAATTTGTCACTCGCTGTTGCTCACTCGGCTGAACTGACAGTTGTTAAAGCTGTATGCTCTGCCTAACTGACAGTTGGTAAAGATGTACGTTCTGCTTAACTGACAGTTGTACGCTCGGCTTAACTGACAGTTGATAAAGCTGTACGTTCGACTTCACTGACAGTTGTTAAAGATGTACGCTTTGCTTAACTGACAGTTGATACAGCTGTACGTTCGGCTTCACTGACAGTTGTTAAGGCTGTTCGCTTTGCTTAACTGACAGTTGTTAGAGCAGCTGTACACTCTGCTAACTGACAGCTGTTAAAGCTGTACGCTCTGCTAAACTGAGACAGATGTTAAAGCTCTACGCTCTGCTTAATCTGCTTAACTGATACAGATGTTAAAGTTGTACGCTCTGCTTAACTGAGACAGATGTTAAAGCTGTACGATCTGCTTAACTGATACAGATGTTAAAGCTGTACGCTCTGCTTAACTGATACAGATGTTAAAGCTCTACGCTCTGCTTTACTGACAGTTGTTAAATCTGTACGCTCTGCTTAACTGACATCCGAGGTAACACGTTGTTAAAGCTGTATGCTCGATTTAACTGAGACAGATGTTAAAGCTGTACGCTCTGCTTAACTGAGACAGATGTTAAAGCTCTACGCTCTGCTTAACTATACAGATGTTAAAGTTGTACGCTCTGCTTAACTGATACAGATGTTAAAGCTGTATGCTTGGCTTAACTGACATCCGAAGTATCAAGTTGCTAAAGCTGTATGTTCTGCTTAACTGCTATACGATATTTAACTAGTTGTTGAAGCTGTATACTCTATACTTGGTATATGGTCCTATGTGGCCGAGTTGGATAGCACGTTCGACTTTGAATCGGAGGTCCCGTTATCGGGTTAACTGGGTTACTTCGGAGTTTCCATATATAGGCAAGACACTTCATTGAAGCGCTACAAGATATATACAGGTAAGTAATGGTATCACAAAGTAGGGATAGACAATAATTGCTCAAGCAAACTAAAACTTCAAGTAAGTCGGGTTCGTATATAAGTAAATAAAACACATATATATGACCTTTATAAATATGTTAATGTAATATTGTGCATTCTTTTACAGTTCCATTGAATTCATACATTGCAAAGTTTTACTGCAATATTTAACTAAGACAATAGGGCGATGATGCACCGGTTTTCAAGTAGAATCTTCCATGGTGGTTTCCTTGGTCGGCCAGATAACCCATGTTCATACATCCGTGCCCACATGTCGTACATCTTCCGGCATCGAAGTCAGCCTTACTTGCGCATGGATTTGATCGGAAGTGGCAATGTGAGGCCTTGATAGACTCTATATATAAATCTAGCACGCGCATATGACTACAGGCGACACCGCTTGTTAAGGCTGAAAATAAAAGGATACATATCACAAACTGAGTGTGGGGACTGACAAACCTCATAGCGTGATGGAGAGTGTGGGGACTGACAAACCTCATAGCGTGATGGAGAGTGTGGGGACTGACAAACCTCATAGCGTGATGGATGTATTTGATTACGTATGTTTATAATATGTTGTATGCTTGAGCTGTTTGACCTCTATGGCTTCAGCTTTTGTGAGTAAATAATAATGTTTGTTTTCTGCGATGACATTACCATTTATATGTTATAATGATGTATACCACAGACCTAAACCTCAGTTCTACAGATTATGAATACTAACATTGTTTCACATTCATGCACTATATGATTAATTGTTTTTCTTCAAATCAACAAAAAAAAGAAAGCGAAATACATCTTTGTTCCTTCTTTATCTGGCAATGTTATTACCAATGTTATTACCATTGCTATTACCAATGCTATTACCAATGTTGTTACCAAAATGTTATTACCAATGTTATTACCACTGCTATTACCAATGCTATTACCAATGTTATTACCAAAATGTTATTACCAATGTTATTACCATTCTATTACCAATGCTATTACCAATGTTATTACCAAAATGCTATTACCAATGTCATTACCATTGCTATTACCAATGCTATTACCAATGGTATTACCAAAATGTTATTACCAATGTTATTTCCAATGTTATTACCAATGTTAATTATTACCAATGTTATTACCAATGTTATAACCAATGTTAATACTACGAATGTGATAACCAATGTTATTACCAATGTTATTACCAATGTTATAACCAATGTTAATACTACGAATGTGATAACCAATGTTATTACCACTTTTATTGCCAATGTTATTACCAATGTTATTACCAATGTTAATAATTACCAGTGGTATTACCAATGTTATTACCAATGTTATTACCAATGTTAATAATTACCAATGTTATTACCAATGTTAATACCAATGTTATAACCAATGTTATTGCCAATGTTATTACCAATTTTATTACCATGGTTAATAATTACCAATGTTATTACCAGTGTTAATACCAATATGTTATAACCAATGTTATTACTACGAATGTGATAACCAATGTTATTACCAATGTTATTACCAATGTTATAACCAATGTTAATACTACGAATGTGATAACCAATGTTATTACCACTTTTATTGCCAATGTTATTACCAATGGTATTACCAATGTTAATAATTACCAGTGGTATTACCAATGTTATTACCAATGTTATTACCAATGTTAATAATTACCAATGTTATTACCAATGTTAATACCAATGTTATAACCAAAGTTATTACTACGAATGTGATAACCAATGTTATTAACAATGTTATTGCCAGTGGTATTACCAGTGTTATTGCCAATGTTATTACCAATGTTAATAATCACCACTGTCATTACCAATGTTATTACTACGAATGTGATATCCAATGATATTACCAATGTTATTACCAATGTTATTACCAATGTTAATAATTACCAGTGGTATTACCAATGGTATTACCAATGTTTTTACCAATGTTATAATTTAAAATAGAAGGAAATCGGGCGAGTAGAGTTATAAGAATTATTGAGTGTATATATCACCTTCGATTTGGATTGTTATAAGATTGAACAGATGTTTTCCTATTTCGTTTGGACATCCTGGCTGTTTTTCGCCTCCATTAGGGTAATAGTCGGCGTGCGCAATGGCCCTCTCTAGCCCGAAACCTACATAATATAAAACAATAACCATAAACGTGTTACCCATCCCATCTCTGCGATGGCTCTCTCCGAAAAAACATATGTGTACCGAATTCAATACAGTAAATGTGGAAATTCTCTTTCGTATTAATTTATTACAACTTGTATTTTAATAAAACTGCTGTCGAAACTATTTTGATCAAATCGTCAAGGTTTTTTCTTTCGAAATATTTCCCCAAAATAACAAAACCGTATTTTTTGCTGAAATATCAACTCAGTATTGTTATAACGGTATGTTTGAAAAAGTGAAAATTAATGTGTAAGTAATTTAATATATTGAGTAACATCGTTTTAATATGTTTATATTTCTTCTTCTTCTTCTTTTTCTTTTTCTACTTCTTCTTCTTTTTCTTCTTCTTCTTCTTCTTCTTCTTCTTCTTCTTCTTCTTCTTCTATCACTTTAATGTGATGGAAAATAATAACGGCGCTGGTGTCTCGAGCACAGCCAAAATGTGCGTATATAAAACGGTCTAATATTTTCCCAGCTTAATTAAATATTGCTTCAAAGAAATATCCATTTTACGTTAACAGTTTGAAGAAATTTGAGAAGAGAAGGAACTCCGTTTTAACAAAAACGCTTATGAAAATATATCCAAACTCTAGGTAAGTTCTACGTTTTGCGCCTATTCGCAATTACATATAAATATGTTTTTATGGTCGGGATAGTAAAGATCCGCTGTCGGTTCGAAACCCACTGGGAGCTCGCTCCACTTGTCAAGTGAGAAAGTGTCGATTCTTAATGGCGGGAGGTATACAGTACTAGTTCAACTCATGAAAAATGGGTGGTCTGCCTCTACCAAAACAAAAACTCGACTGTCATATATGGCGAAACATTTGCTCAAAATGACCTTAAACACCATTCAAACAAACAAACACACATTTCATAGTCAAAAAGTGGTGTACCTAATTCCAACAGAGAATCTGCGTCCGTATGAATAGCGTCTACAAACACTGCATCACTCGGATCCAATCTGACCCTGACATCCTGGTTCTCGAACAGTGGTCCAGCAGGGTCCAGACCTGCAAATACACGTACACACGTCAATCTACAAAGGTGTCAAACGGTTGTGAACTCTGGCAAAAGAGAATGCTTTACCGGTAATTTGACAACGTTGCCATATACTTATAATCCAGTTCTGCATGATTTCATTTTCACATTCTAGGTTCCTGCATAGTAAAGGTAGGCCACAATGTGCCACAATTAGGAGCCATATTGTAAATGCTATTAAGGAGAGATCATGTTAAAAGAGAACATATTCGAATGTAAACCAGATTATTGAGCATGTGCAATAACTACATGTCGCGACATAATGTAGTCATCTTTATTTAAAGAGAGCGCACCAGATAACAGAACATGAATTGCTATAGTTTTTTAAATCATAAATGAAATCCGCTAAAAGAAAAGTTTAGTATTGTCAATACTGGTGATTGCTCTTTATATCAGGTGTGATTGTGCTGATATCCTGGTAGCATGCTTTCCTCGTACCCACACGGCTGCAAGTTCGAGACACCGTCGTAACGGCTGCAAGTTCGAGACGCCGTCGTAGAACTCAAAATGCTTGATCTGTCAGAAGAAGAAGTTAACCGTTAACGGGGCGGTCCACCCCATGACCATGGTCCATCCTCATATCTCTCTCTCTCTCTCTCTCTCTCTCTCTCTCTCTCATATCGGTAAGCGGTTAAACAATTAAATTCAATAATGCAAAGTCAAATACCAGTAATTCGCCCAGTACCGTGGACACGCTCGCCCGCATAACCTGCGATATGTGATCCCAAACTATGACCAATCAGATGAATCGAACTGTATGGCGCATGCGCATTGGTATGTAATGACTTCATCAACTCGGCTATAAGCGCCCCAACTACTCTTGTATTTGCTGCAGCTAGAATGTAGTTGATATTGTCTGCTCCCTTTGCCCAGTTTACCGCAATCACATTAGCGGCTTCCTTAGAGAACAGACATAAAATAACATTGTTGTTACACAGACTCGTGAGTTCCAGAGAGAAGGAATTTCGATCTATAAATCGTTTCTAGCAGATTAATTGGTATTAATTGAATGAACTATCTGTGTGTTCGCATACAATTTGAAGTACACTTTCTTCCATTTTAGGCATATCAGATAGGTGTTTTCCTCATGTTAGATAACTCTAACAAGGAGACGTATTGACGTCGCCTTATTCTAGAGTAAATCAAATCCATTCATTGAAGTTGCATATTCTTTATGCCTGTACTAAGCGCATACTGGGAGAAAAAACAATCCATCACGAGTGTGTCCATGTGAGAGAGGGAAATCACTCTCGGGATCAGAACTGCAACCAGGAACTCGGCAGATCCTCGTCCCTGCAGGAACTCGGCAGATCCTCGTCTCTGGTTGCAATTCTAACCTCTGAGGTAATATTTCCTTTTATCCAAAATTCAATAAAGTTTTCAAAACGAAAACCGTCATACCTTCTGTAAGATGGCGGCTCCCATGTTCTGTACCCATTGTTCTCGTCCGTTGTCCTGGTAACCGTGTATGATGAACTTCGTTTTCTTCGTTCCATCGAAATGAGACTGGTGTACCGAGGTGCTGTCTTTGGTTATTATTTGTGGAGAATGTGTGTTATGCCTTGTATAGAGCAGAAACTCAGTCTGAAATGGTAAATATCATTATACCAGACGTTTGTTTGTTTGTTTGTTTTTGTTTGTATGGTGTTTTACGTAATTTTCAGCACATGTAAGGTTATATATGACGGTCGATTTTTTGTGGTGGAGGCAGACCACCCACTTTTCCTGGGTAGAACCAGTACTGTACATCTCCCGCCATCCGTAAGAATCGACACTTCCTCACTTACAAGTCGAGCTCCCAGTGGGATTCGAACCCGCAGCGGTGAGAGGCGAAGGTTTACAACGCAACATCGTAACCCATGTGTTGTTTATAATATACAAATGGATTGCCTACTTAATTACTATACATACCAGCACCTAATAAAGTGCAAGCCTGGAAAATAGTGTTTGTTTATTACTCGTCTCATCAACAATATAAACTCAGAATGGCAATAAGGACTATAGAATATTGAATATTGTGCACGGATAGATTCAAGAACTGACAACAGTATTATGTAGGATATATCCCTCCTTCTCGTCTTTCACAGCTGTGGGTTCGAATCCCACTGAGAGCTCGACTTGTCAAGTGAGAAAGTACCGATTCATAAGGAAGGCGGGAGCTATACAGTACTGTTTATATCCAGGAAAAATGGGATGGCCTGCTAAAATCGACAATCATATTATATATATGTCCTATCATGTGATAAAAATGACGTAAAATACCATTCAAACAAACAAATAGTTCACCATTTCCTTATATATAGGTGGGTGACAAATAGTGGTCCAAAAACACTAACTTCATACATATTATTATTTATAAACTGTGTTAGAAGTTATCAAATATAATTGACAAATATTTCAATTTTGAAGAAAATTCAGTATTATGTCGCTAGTTTCCAAGAACCACGATTGCCGTGTGTTCTTTTAATGCTGGTACTAGCCTGAATGTGCGCGGGAGATTCTGGTAGGTTCCCCTTGGCGTTGTTATACGGACTTGCATTACTGAAGCAGCCGATACCGTCGTCATTGTAACATACGCTTCTTGTAAATAGGAAACCTTAAACAGAAAAACAACGTCACAGTTAGTGTCATCTTGTTTTAATAGCCAGTAACAACGTCACAGTTAGTGTCATCTTGTTTTAATAGCCAGTAATAACGTCACAGTTAGTGTCATCTTGTTTTAATAGCCAGTAATTACTTGCAGTAAATAATTCTTGAAATCCTTTATTAAATGGATTTAAAATGTCTTTTATAGCTATAAAATGGCGAAGTTCATCATTAACAACATTAGATATAGAGGAAATCTACAAACTACTAGCCACCGCTGCTTCTCCAATGTACATATAGCCCGATAACCGTCGATTCAACACCATACATGTATCACACTTACCGTTGCTTCTGCTCAATACATATATCACACTTACCGTTGCTTCTGCACAATATATATAGCACACTTACGATTGCTTCTGCACAATACATAGTGTACACTTACCGTTGCCTCTGCGCAATACATATAGCACACTTACGATTGCTTCTGAACAATGCATATAACACATTTACCTTGTTTTGCACCATACATATATCACACTTACCGTTGCTTGTGCACAATATATATAGCACACTTACTTGTTGCTTCTGCACACTACATATATCACACTTACCGTTGCTTGTGCACATAATATATATAGCACACTTACTTGTTGCTTCTGCACACTACATATAACACACTTACCAATACATATATCACACTTACCGTTGCTTGTGCACAATATATATAGCACACTTACTTGTTGCTTCTGCACACTACATATAACACACTTACCAATACATATATCACACTTACCGTTGCTTCTGCACAATAAACATAGCATACTTACCATTGCTTCTGCACACTACATATATCACACTTACCGTTGCTTCTGCACAATAAATATAGCATACTGACCATTGCTTCTGCACAATACATATATCACACTTACCGTTGCACAATAAATATAGCATACTTACCACTGCTTCTGTACACTACATATAGCGCACTTACCGTTGCTTCTGCACAAGAGTGAAAAGAAGACAAGGGTTGGAATTGAAGAAGTGCCAGCCATGGTGTGATGCCAAAGTTCCGAACGGTACACGTGTTCAATAACTCCTGCAATGAACAGAAGGGCTTGTACTATCTCACACCTTAAAATATAGGTGACCGCAATGATTTGAACTTACTCGTATACATTTGATCCAATTTAGAAAGTGTTGAAGGAAATCGTGACATTTAGGGCAGGTTATCTGTGAATACAATAATCAACCTATCAAGGACGTTTTTCGTACGATATATGATACATTCATAAGCATGACCTAGAAGAATTATTTAAGTTATTTTCGGCAGTGATAGTTTCTAAGCATTCTCTAGAAGTAGTTACAGCACGATAGTCTAATCTTATACATCAGATTTACCAAATGTCATAGGGCAGAACAAATTTGCAGGCGAACTGAGGCTCGAACCCGGGACCATTGAAATACAGAATTGCCAAAGAAACAGAAACGTACAACGCAAGATTAGAAATCACGGACCTGCCGGGATCGCTAAATGCCACTTGGCTAAAACAAATAGCAGTCGGACAAGGTCTCGAACCAGTGGCCGTCGAACTACCTCTCAGACTATATCTCCGATTATCTTCTGTCTGAGTTAGCGAGCCAGACAAAATGCATAGATCTACGTGTTAGATATACATGAACCTTGACACACTGTTGCAGCACTGCAAGCTACATCTGTTCCATCTCCTGTGTTGCCCGGTGTGGTTTCTGGCAAGAATACGGCCACTGCTTATCCCGACATCATGTTGGTTTTGTAATTTTGTCAATTTTAAGGTATTTATAACCAGCCCTGTATCGTTTCATGTTCTACTTGATTCGTGCCAGAACAGAATATCAAATGGAGAAATAACAGAATTTGAAGCAACTCTGCAGTTCATCAGGTGGAATGGTTCTTGGCCCATTCTGCATAATTTATTTCGATGTAAATGGAAGGTGGGATTAAAATATTCATTCTTGTTGGCTTCATATAATCGTTTCGTGTTGGTGCGCCATAAAACCAAATTCAAATAGATATATAGTGATGAGTCTACATACATCGCATGCTGTGGAGCAATGATACATGCCTCAATGAAAGTGAATACAGAAAGCAGAGGCATTAATTTTACATTAGAAAAAACAGTTGTCTCCATTTTCAATCCCAAAAACAATGTTATTAATTCAGGAATTGTCTTTTTAAGCTCGTTTTTGTTAAGGATTATTTGTTAAAACACTACTTTTCGAGACTGGAAGCAAAAGAATACCAGTGCAAAAGAATACCAGTGTGTAAAACGTCAGTATTATTATCTGGTAGGCAAGGATATAAATGAGATCACAGTATCTCAGGTGTGCGTCATACTAATCCATAGACAGATTAGTTCAAATGCAAGTCTATAATTCGATCAATTAAAACGAGATTACGCGTGTTGGTCATTTAAGATTAACGATTACAGTTTATATTACGGCGGATCATGGACATTTAAATAGTTATGTATATTTATTTATGTGTAAGTATGGACCATTGTATAAGTTGTATATAATACGGACTTAAGTTAATAATTGATAAGCCTTGAATAAATAAACACCAGTAAGTATTTGGCAAACCGAGTTAGTGGCATATTTCCTAATTAATAATTGACCAGTTGTCATTAAAATCAGGAATAATATGGATAAAGGCCTCAAAATGAACACCTTGTTGCATTTACATAGGAAAATAGTATTCTAATACTAGAAGACTAAATGTAACTACAAAATTGGAAATTATTTATCGTACTGCAGCAGGAAATCACTGAGCAAACAGGTGAGGAAATCTGTAAGTATTCGCTTTGGTTGTGATCTTATTATATACTGAAAGGAAAAAGATAACGCGACACGGGAATTTCCGCTATATATTGTATATACTGCAAACTTAATTTCATACATATTCCAAGATGTTTTGTAAAAAAAAATTGCAGTTAGTTAGAGAAAGGACACAACTGTGATGTTGCAGACGTTTTAATCACAGTACACGT
Source organism: Cyrtodaria siliqua (assembly GCA_037043455.1). NCBI lineage: Eukaryota > Metazoa > Mollusca > Bivalvia > Adapedonta > Hiatellidae > Cyrtodaria > Cyrtodaria siliqua. Next base: position 12,975 of record JAWPHD010003248.1, on the reverse strand, counting down.
TGTAACTAAAAATTCATAGATGTTGAATTTCCTCTTTGAAAAATTGAGCCAGTTCAGTACTGTATTTAAGGTATTTAGAGTTTGCAAAATTGTGCATCCTAAGTTAGTCACATGCCACATGCTTGAGCCAAACGCGTACTCTGTCAATAATGAAACTTTGGAGGAATACCATTTGCTGTGTTACGTGTTGTTTTAGTCTTTTTTCCGAAAGGAAAGACGTAGCCATGTACCATTCGATTAACAGCAGCATATTGTACATAAAATATATAGCGGAAATTCCCGTGTCGCATTTCTTTTCCCTTCAGTATATATTGTGTTTAATTACAATTGTAGTACGGTTGGTGAAATTTCCTTTGATTAATGCATTAAGTAGTCAATCGTTTAATTCAATAACTAAGAGGGCGGACCTATACCATGCTCTAACTTCCCTTGTAGCATAACCACTGAAATTCCCTTTGTCTTTGCATATGAGTAAATCGTCTAATTGAAAATAACACCTGTCAAAATAAATGGTGTACTCTAACTCCCAGTTATTGGAAGTTAGCGTATGTCAGACAGCTGAAATGGACATGCTACAAAACAAATAGAGAATGGACTCGTCCCGTTGATTGATTTAAACACCTCGTATAGCCCATCTCGATGTTTAAATCAACCAACACGATGAGACCATACTCTATCTATTACATAAATGGAACGGTATAGTTATTCTGACAAAGAACATCATACTATAAAAGAGAGCGAGTCTGTCTCAGCTCATTGGTTATTAAAACATCGATGTGCTAGTCCATCTCCGAGTCAGTGTTTAAATGAACCAACTCGCTGAGATCAGACTCTATTGCTTGTAAATCTTTACAAATCAAACACTCCATTATTATTTCAAGAGTAACGAAACATTCTTTGGTTAACATCTTAGTTTAAACATTGCGCAGTTGATAACAGGAACGAAACGAACATGGTTAAAATGATAACGATTAAGTTTGCAATAATCCAATAACTATGGACCTATTTTATTTTTCCCAGAGAAATTCTCTTCCAATCATGCCGCTCTACACAAGGCGATCTCGGGCGTCGTCGACGTTCTTCGGTCAAATGGCGGACTCAATAACAACGCGAAATTCATCCAACAGGAGTAACTTGCAAAGTTTCCGAGTGCTTCCATCGTATCCATCACCACAGCGACAACGGGAGATAACAACGGAAGCTTCGTCGTCATCGTTTAGAACAAGTTACGTTTTAGCAGACGACAGTGACACAGAATCAGACGATTCAACAGCCACAGATGTATCATGCGAGTTCCTGAAGAAAAAGCTTCTCGAGAAAGGGAACTTCAAGGTTGCCGAAAGTACAGATTCGGATTCGGATTCTATGCAGTCTGACACGGTGTCAGTTGTGTCCTACTCTTCATTGGATAAGACAAGGGCTCAGGTGAAACCGACAAAAGAATCGTTTATATTCAACAGTGAAGGAGGCGGGCCGGTCACGTGCATTTCTGCTGCACGTGCAGGCCAGGCGTGGATTTGTAGAAATAATGAAAAAATGGTGCATTTGTACCACAAAAATGGACACAAAAAGGAAAGTCGAACGTTGAACACGAAAGTTGATACATTATGTGTAAGGCAAGATGGCGCGGTGTTGCTGGTTCCATACCTTTCCCAATCAATCTACCGATTGTCCCCGGCCGGGAAGTTGTCCGACTTTGTTTCGTTTGAGCTAGCTCCGGGAGGAGTGTGTTGCACTAGTAGAAATGAAACGTTGGTCACAACAATGCACGTTCAAAAATCTCAGAAAAAGGGTCCAAGACCCAGAAAGAGTCCTTCAATTTTAAGACTATCGCAGAGTGGCGGGAAAATCTGGGAAATAAAGTCTAAAGGCACAGACCCATTGGTAAAACCGTCACGCATTACTGTTAATAAGACTGGTGATATTTGCGTGATTGATATGGAACCATCACGTGAGCATATTGTACTATTCAGTCCAGATGGGACGGAGAAACGCCGTTACTATGGCATTCAGAACAAGATACTAATACATCCATTTGATCCAAAAGATGTGTGTTGTGATGGAAAGGAAAATATTTACATTGCCGACTTACACAGCAGTGCCGTCCATGTCCTGGATAAAAATGGCAACTTTATTCATTTCTTGATTACGAGGAATGACGCGGTTTTCTACCCGACTGCACTCTCGTGTGATTCAGACGGATGTGTGTGGGTGGGGTTTTCTTCCGGAGAGATACGCATATACAATGTGGACAAAATGGAATACAAAAAAGTGTGAAGAACTCAGTAAATGTTTAAATAGTTTCTTATGATGCCAGTGCTGGATTCAGTTGTTTGCGGAACAGTCTATATCGGGTCTGTTTGCATATCTATGTTATAATCCGTATTTTAATACGGTCATATAAACATATCTAAATGAAGATAATTTTAATTTAAAACAAAGGCCATTTTTGTTTGTTTGGTGTTTAACGTCATTTTTTCTGCACAGTTTAGGCTACATATGACGGACGATTCTTTAGTGGTAGATTCAGACCACCTACTTATTATTGGGTAGAACCAGTACTGTTTACATCCCGCCATCCGCAAGAATCGACATTTGCTCACTTATAAGTCGAGCTCCCACTCGAACCCGCAGCGGTGAGAGGTGAGGCGGTTTCAACCGCAGCGTCTTTATCCGTCTCGACCATCTATAAGGACACAATTTAACCTGCGGTTAGGACATAGTTCGTCCATTACGTGATATATATAGTACAGTCCGTTAAAGGGACACACGGCAATCTTGATTATTGTAAAACTCGCGGCGTCCCGTTAGTTTTTCTACATCGCATTTGTTCAATCATTAATATTAATTATAAGAATAGTATAAAGAAAGTTGGTGTTTTTCCTGTTACTTGCTGTTGATTATATGTCACCAATAATTATTCAATCCTATGGTAGAGTAACTAAGAAAAGTCGAAAATTCAAAATTGTATTTAAATATTGCAAGTAGGTTTAAAGTCAAAATGATACTGGATTAATAAATTGAGAAGCTAGTTTTAATGCCTATTAAAAAACAAGTCCAGGCTATATTGTACCTATACCTTTTGGACGTGCGATTGGTTAAAAGGTGGAGGGACTATTAAAAACTTCAAGATTGCCGTTTGTTCCTTTTACTTAATAGAAATGGGTATATATGAATGCATTATGTCATAATTAAAATTATGCTTGTTTGCCCGAACATGACCGGTCCAGAAAAATCGGCCCGATTCCAAACCTTTTTACGATTAAAAGTATGATCTTTTTATTTTCATTCACTGAAAAACAAACAAAAAATACAGATCAGTGTTTCCTCTTCATCTTTATTAATTTGGTTTATCAATTGTTTTAGATAGCAATTTGATGTACAAAGTTAAGATTTTCATCCTTACAATACCCACCCAATAAACTGAAATCATCTTTTAATAAGTACAAAAAGTAGTGTTTTAAGTCTAAACAGTTAAACAGCATTCACAAAAGAATCTGACATGCATAGGAGAAAACAAAGGTTACCTACTTAGCCATCTGAAAACATGTTTGGGCTAACTAAGATGTTTTTAAGTGTGGCTGTATGACGTCGAGTTTCAACTTTATCAGGTTTTTTATCATTTTGTCGTTACTTGAGTAATCCGAATTCTGATATGCCAATAACTGAACATAAAAAGGGCAATCTTGGGGTATTTATCAAGGATCATGAATCATCCGGTATCATTTTAAACCGGATTGCATTTCCTTGCATTACTAACAGGTAATACAAATTGGAGTTTTCGTTTTTTCTTCGTTATCCTACAACAGGATTAAATATAGTATTGATGCAATTAGTAATAAACCATTAAATATAGTATTGATGCAATTAGTAATAAACCATTAATAAACCATTAAATATAGTATTGATGCAATTAGTAATAAACCATTAAATATAGTATGATGCAATTAGTAATAAACCATTAAATAGTAATAAACCATTAAATATAGTATTGATGCAATTAGTAATAAACCATTAATAAACCATTAAATATAGTATTGATGCAATTAGTAATAAACCATTAAATAGGGTATTGATGCAATTAGTAATAAACCATTAAATAGTAATAAACCATTAAATATAGTATTGATGCAATTAGTAATAAACCATTAATAAACCATTAAATATAGTATTGATGCAATTAGTAATAAACCATTAAATATAGTATTGATGCAATTAGTAATAAACCATTAAATAGTAATAAACCATTAAATATAGTATTGATGCAATTAGTAATAAACCATTAAAATAATTATTAAAAAGGATTTTCACATATCTACGTGTAAATTATGTAGAAAAAATAAAAAGAGCGCGAGTTCTTTTTAAAAAAACAAAAACGCCACGCGAAAACACGACATTTTGTAAGACGACAAGACGACAAAACGACAAATGCTGTTTTGTCGTCTTTTCACGTAGCGTCTTGTGGTCTTGGCGGGTCAAAACGATATGGCAGAAATCAGCCACCATAAGATTGTGAAATGTTTAAGTATTAAATTGAGTACTTTTATTACAATTATATTTAGACAATAATCATTTTCTTATAAAGTGAAACAAGAAGCCGTCTGAGAGATAGCCCTATTCATCGCCGCAGAATGTTTCCCTTTGCCGCATGACATTGACTTTGAAGATTCAGACATGTGTTAAAAACCTACGCATGTAAAGGTTATTGAATGGACATTACATGGAACAGACAGATTACATACATTGCTTCTTACTATAAGAATTTGGGGTTAATTACTCTAAGAGTGACATTGACTTTGAAAATACAGAAACAAATGTTTGCTTCTGAATTTCGCGTTGATGATGGTTTTATGTAAATTTTATTTTATATTTCTCAGTGCAGGCAAGTGTTCTGACACAAACACGAAATTGGCCTCAATATACGTATATAAAATATGAATGACCTTCAGTGTGACCTTTACCTTGAAGATACTGACATGGGTGTTGGGTTATACTCATCAGTTCAATGAGAGGAGTATATGAACCTTATTATAGGCATATAAGAAGTGAATGACCTTCAGAGTGACCTTGACCTTGAAGATACAGATTTGGGTACATATTCTTGATGAGATGAGTAAATGTGCCAAGTTATTTTGAAATCTGTCCATGCCTGCAAGAGTTATGGAGCGGACACGAAATGGGACGTCCGTAACAACGAACGGACGGACGGATGGTCAGAGGCCATTACTATATCTCACTTCCGCCTGAAACGGCGGGGATAATTAAGGTGATGTCGAGGGTATTATTTATTTTAGAATATTCCAGATTCAGCAGCACCCATTTGATGAAGGTGATTCCAACTTGGCCAATAGGAGGTCAAATGGGCCAAAATTAACTCAAGAGGGCCGATATGAATTTAACTTGGCCAATATTAACTCAAATGGTCCATAACGGATGTCGACCCAACTGAACTCGAATTGGACGGGGTTGATAATTAAATGAAGAAGACACGCATCTTCAAATTCAATTGATAAAAAATAATAAAGAAGCCTTTACTATATGTCCCTATAATGCACAGATTTAAATAAATATAACAGTTATCGCTACATTGTTGTTCAGATTCATAAACAAGACGTTGTGCCATTCATGTAGCTATTACACTTTATTTCTTTTATGTCGGGGAGTCCGTGGCCGAGTGGTTAGAGTCTCTGACTTGCAATCACTTGCCCCTCACCGCTGTAGGTTCGATCTCTCAGGGGCCTAGGAATCTTTATGTGAGGAAGCTATCCAGCTGGCTTGCGGAACGTCGGTGGTTCTACCCAGGTGCCCGCCCGTGCACGAAAATTGCCCGGAGGGGCACCTGGGGTCTTCCTCCACCAGTGGAAGCTGGAAAGTCGCCATATGACCTTAGCTGTTGGTGCGACTATAAAATCCAATTCAATTCAATTCAATTCTTTTATGTCACGAAACAATATAAACAGCTTCTACAAATCACTCTCGAGGGCGCGGGTGACAAGTCTGTAACAAGCATTAACGTTATTTTACAAACCATTGTTAATCAATATTTAATCCAGAGTACATTATCCGGCCATGATTTGTAATTCTCTGTTTCCAGCTTTGTGACATGATGGGCGTTAATATGGCCATATAAACCAAAACTACCCATAAACTTTATAATTTCTTTGCCAGTGTCGGCTTCACGGTGATATATCCATTCCATCAACACGTATCTTACATCAACTTGCTTAAAAAAGTGTCTCCCACCTTGCAAAGCTTTCCACTCGAATGTCTCGATGTCCATTTTAATGAACACCGGTTTTAGGTCGAAAAATCCAATAAGGTCATCCATTTGTATAGCTGTGGCTTGGGTTTCGTCATCTGCTGTGTTTTCCCCGACAGTGTTTACAAACATCCCGCCCACATTTCCAACTATTGCATTTAGTGTCACATTTTCACGGACATCTGATACGGCATTCCATAGCAATGTTACCATATTTCGGCGGTCATTTAAACTCACCGATTTCGTCAGCAGTCGCAAATTCGCCTTATTGGGATCGACTGCTATAACAGTTGCACCAAGCTTAGATGCGAGTATTGTATACACACCAATATTGCAACCGATATCTAAAAACATAAGTTCTGAATTTAATTTCAGAATCATCCCGGTCATATAAAGGTACATCGGCTCCCATGATCCTTTCTCTAAGATGCTGGCTGAGATTATTTCGTCGTAGTCAGGATCGTGTACACAGATGGGTGCATCGCCATGTAGTGTTTTCAGTAAAACACATTTATTGGAATTTATTGAATTTCTTAATTCTTTACTTTCTTTTAACGCGTCGAACAGCTGTACAGACTTTGACAGATTCTTGGGTATTCTTGGAATTGTTTTTGGTTTATCAATACGCACACCTTGAAAGTTCATATGTTTATTAGGTTTATGTGGATTCCTATTAGCATTACCACTCATTATATCGTTTTTATTTTTGTCCAAATAGCTATTCCAATGATGGTCGATGTTTTTCTCATCGTCTTCGAGAACTGTGTTTATAATAACTTCATTTTCAGTTTTTATAGCGATCGCGGTAGTTACTACGTGTTCAACATATGTGTTTTCCTTTTTATAGTTTACTTTATCGGCTGTTTTTATAGCAGATTTTAGCTCAGCTCTAGCTAAATCCGCCAATATTTCTTTAGGTGTAGTATGTAAAATGTTTTTCATCATTTTAGAATCTGCCACTAAATAACTGCTATTTTCGTTTTTAATATTATCATGTTTAAGTGACTCCAGTTTGACAATTAGGACATATGCTACGATGAAGACAGTCATAAATAAACACACAACGCCCGAGGGTCTATGTCTTTTCATAAAGATGACAGCAGAGTGACAATTGCGCCTCATTGTTATGTTCGCAATTTCAGTTTCACGCTTGTTTATGTCACGTTGCCATATTCACTAAGGGCTTCAGTTAAAAACGGTCTGTTTGGGGTCCATTTGCTGCTGCATTTGACGTTACTTCTGTCTTCCGGTTCCCTCTGTTAAAGACACGTCCTGTTGATTTGAAGTTTCTTCCCATGCTGTTGGTAAATCAGTTACTGTGGCTCCAGCTTTTAATCTCTCTCTTTAGTGAACATTATTTTCCCAAAAGAGATTTACATTTGTTGCTTTTCTTCACAGCATTTATATTTATCTTCCATGTCTTTCATTGTACGTTTTGTCAACTTAAGAATACCTAATTGATAAGTAGAACTGATGAATATGTTACTTGAAAATCTATGGCAACCTGTGTGAAGCACATTGTCCTGTCTTGTGTGGCTTTGTTTGTCTGAAACATAATAAGTGAAATGAGTATAGTTATACATGTAAAGTATATTGTTTGTGGCGGGGAAGGGGAGGCGGGGAGGGTTTACGTCCCATTAACACAGATAAGTTTATATTGGGCAGCAATCTCAGAGGGAGATGAGATGAACGATAACGTTTCTAATTAAAATACTTCTCCACTAGGGAGTGAACTCACACGTGTAAGATGGTCTGTAGCTCTAAAGATATTATCCACTGGGTAACCGCTATATTAGAATGACACCAGTATGTTAAAACGGTTTAAACAGTAAGCATATGGTCCTGCCCTTCTTACTTAACAAACGACAGCATTTATTTTCTTTTATCAAATTAACCATTGACCCGCTACGTATATATATATATATAATGGACTGTTCTTTCTTTGAATTAAGATCATCCCATTTATGTGACAAAGGGGTGTTTTGGGGGAAATGACTGATCAGCAGCTGGACATTGTAAACCTTAATCAACCTGCGAGTTACTCGCAGGCTGATCTGGGTTTACAATGGACGCAAAGGCTGTTATAGTCGTGCTTAGCGGGTTAAAGGTTAAGACAAAGTACGTACTGCAGTTTGGAAATAGTAATATGTATATATCTTTGAAAAATGTACTTTTTAAACAAATGTAACTTTTATTTAAAAATGAAGAGATCAAAATGGCATGGATTCATTCTGCTAACGAATGTGTAAGAATATATTGTAGACACTTACTTGATGAGTGTGTGTTTCTATTATGTTCACCTCTACGTAACTGTATCCACCTTGCAGTGCATCGTAAGTATTATGCTGTAAACTTACCTGCAGACCTTTTGACAAGTGATATTAATAACGTCTCAGAAAAGGCATATACAATTATACATAGTCACATGGTTAGACTACACCAAATTGTCAAACGTGAACAAACTTACCAAGATGGGCAAGATGGCCGATATCTCTCTACTGGTTTAAGTCGCTATGGTGTCCAAAAGGGTGTTTAATGATATTTATATCATTGACAAACATCTGCTGACAGATTTGGTGGAAATATAGTGGAAAACAAAGCTTACATGCTTTTAAAAAAATTGGCGGGGACGCGAATGTGTAATTACGAGATAGATGGTTTTCAGCTCAACCGACCTGTAATTGATATAAACATATTAACAAGTTTGCTAAATGATCTAAATGTTGTTAACAACGTAAAGTCTAGCATTGTAAATTATTCAAGGGTCTCCTGTTTTTAATCCGAAATTGCTAGTTTTTTAATTTGTCATGCATGAAAGCTTTTCTCAGGCATGTAGGGGAACGAGGGGTCGGACGAGCGGAATAGTGGGGTGTTACCGTGTGAGTCAGATATGGTTATTTTTCAAACTTATCCAAGCTTTTATTGGATATTAACATTTTAAACAAGTTTAGAAAAGAGCGGATAATAAAAGAAGGACCTGCAGTGCTAACAAAGCTTTTATATTAATAAAGGGCCACTACTCTGCCGTTTATGCCCAAATATAGCTGTGGTTATTGAACTTGTCCGAGCTTTCATGAGTATCAACAAGCTGGCCAAGTTTGGTAATGGATACAATATGAAGGTTCTAGAGTGTTAACAGGGCAGAATATGGCATTTTTCAATACAAGGGCCATAATGTTTGTTTTACTTGGTTATCCGACAAAAAAGACTGCCGAAACGTTGTAGAGATTCAATGCAAAATGAAAGTGATAGAGAATTAACAACGAAAGATAAAGGATTATTAGGCCATCTTTGAAAAAAAAAATCAATTGGAAATGGTCAAGTGAAATTTGCAACCAAATACGTATTTTATGCACGAGCAATGTCAACCATTTAGTAATTTACTGAGCATTATTGATGTAAACATAATATTAGAAATAATACTTATATGGCAGAAATTGTGAGCTTTATATTCGAAAAGTTCGGTACAATTTTACTCAAAAGCTGTTTTGTTTTTATGTGAAACAAATTGGTCCATAAAATAGTCCATTTATCCAGCGAGTGCAGACGAGACAGCATTTCTGAATAAAATAAGCCATTGAAAGAAAATCTTTGCACTAAATGTTTAGTGTAACATACACAAAGCACCGATATGAATTAACATGCATGTTCTTTTGTTTACAATGATGTACTTCGAAATTTGGATTTGAACTTGTTTTTCTTTACTAATAAATACAATTACAACAGCTTATCGAGTTCCTCTCATCAGTAAAATAGAATGCACATATAACAAACACAGTGGAATATGAGATAATTATTCACTTTAATACTGTATATTTCTAAGAGTGATAGCACATGAGTATATTAAATAAAATAAAATACTGGGAGACACGGAAAAATAAAATTTCATCTTACACATCTCAGCAACAATAGTTGAACATAATTAAATATAAACAAAAAAACACACAAAAATACATGATTTTGTTAATAACAATATCCGTCAAGGTCAGTATTTTCAAATAAAATTCAAAATAAATGATACCAACTGATTGTAAAAAATATATATATAAGTGTTCAGAGTTGCTTACATATATATACGTAAAGTATAAACATTCCTTTTCCTAGTTAACTTAGTTTATGTGTGCATGCACTGGTTCTGTCATCAACATTATTATAAAATGTATAGTGTTTTCAGAAGAAATTATGTTGGTAACGTTGTTAAACATGTAAACAAAAGAACACGTTAATTCATATCGGTGCTTTGTGTATGTTACACTAAACATTTAGTGCAGGCTATCCGTTAAATGTACTTAAGTTGCTATTTATGATGACTGGTTGTCACTTCTGGCAGGGATAAATGTGCTCAAGCTAATTAAAGCATTTTTGGGGAACAAAAATAGACAGTAGTCTACAAAATATACAAGTTCGTTTGAAAGTGTCGTTGGCCGGAATAAAACTGACCGAGATGTGTTTGAATATTCCACATTTCTTTCGGGCATACATCACAAAAAAGGCGATTATGTAGAAGAAATAAACATATCAAAATAAAACACCTATAATGCAAGAATAATGCTATAGATACCGAACATATTCCACATTGAATAAAACGTTCATGGGTTCAGTAATAGATAGAGTATGGTGTCATCGAGTTGACTGATTTAAACATCGACCAACGAGATGAGACTATAGTCTATTTGTTTTGTAGCATGATCAGTTCAGCTGTCTCATACAGTCTGCCATACTCTAACCTTTCAATAACTGGTAGCTAGAGTACACCATTTATTCTGACAGGTGTTATTTTTCAGTTAAACGCTGTACACTTGTGAAAATACAAAAGAAATACCAGTGATCATGCTACAAGTCGTTTATAGGTATTATTATCTGTTTAGTTCATTTTAATTTACTCTTGAATATAAATTATAAATGTGTTATAATCTCTCTAAAATATCTAGGTGTTTCTCGGCATTTATAAATGAAATTTTAAATTGCCATTATAAATATGATATGCCCACTGTGTCGTCATGAGATGGAGGATTAGTTCCACTTTCTGACAAACTGATGCAAGCTTAATATTTTATGATCCGTTCACTATTGCACTATGAACAATGATCCCCACCACCTTATGCATTGCAGGTATACTCAACAACAAAAGAAACTTCCGCAACTTTACCCATACATGTAGACACAAGGGAAATATATATTGTTTGATCTTATATGTTAATACCTTTGTTAAAAGGCCAGCACTGTCGTGAACACAATTTTCCTTGAATCAAACTTGTACGCACAGTTATTCCCCTTGTTTTGGTTTAAACAGCATTTCCGGGTATTGTGGTTTAAACTTTGATTTAACGCAGTTTTGTTCTATTGAAATAAACAGAAGATAACCCCAGCACCAAAAAGACGGAGAAAGTAAGCTGACCTGTTCACTCCGTACAGCTCTTCTTCCTTCTTCCGTTACTGTGCAGGACTCCTCTGGAGCATACTCGCACATTGTGAACTATGTACACGTGAGGGAGGGTCGGTAGTGCAGTTAAAAACAGGTTAAAAACATCTTGTAACTGGTCACTCCGTCATAGCAACCATCCTCGTCTGGAACACTTCGAGGGATGGTGCGTCGATGAGGCTGACTGGGAGGGAGTTCCATAATCTGATGCCGGACGGGAAGAAGGAGTCACGGTAGCTATTCACTGTAGTAAACGGTTGAAGAAACCTGCTAGCATGTCCTCTGGTATTGGCGCCGGTAGGGTGGAAATATGGTACAATCGGGATTTCCACCAGCTGGTGTACAATGCGGTACATCATAGCAGCTTTGGCATGCTGTCTACGTGTCTGGAGGTCCTTCCATTCCAAGTGCTGAAGCATGGTGGTGACACTGCTCGTTCGGCTGTAGTCTCCAATGACAAAACGAGCAGCCCTGCGTTGTACTGCTTCAACCTTGGTGATGCTGGACTTCGTAGATGGATCCCATACTGTTGACGCATATTCTAGTTGTGGTCTAACAAGGGATTTGTAGCAAGTGGACTTAACTTCCTTGGGGCATGAGGATAGGTTTCTTCGAAGGAACGCTGTTGTGTTGTTTGCCTTCTTCGTGACAGCATCAATGTGTGGGTTCCATGATAACTTACTGTCTATGGTAACTCCCAAATATTTAGTCTTTGATGTCATCTGCAGTTGCTTGCCATGTATAGAATAGGTGGCAGGAATAAAACGCCTCTTGTTTGTGACTCTCAAAACCTCACATTTGTCGGGATTAAATGCCATCTGCCAGTCATCTTCCCATTGCTGAAGGTGATCAAGGTCTGATTGTAGCTTCTTGGCGTCTTCATCGGAGTTGATAATCCGGTACAGCATGCTGTCATCAGCAAAAAGGCTGACCTTGGACTCAACTCTCGATGGTAGGTCGTTTATGTACACCAGGAAGAGCAGTGGTCCCATGACTGTACCTTGAGGAACTCCAGAAGTAACTGGAGCAGACTGAGAAGATTGTCCTTCTAGTACCACTTGTTGCGATCGATCAGCAAGGAAGCTCTTTATCCATTCCAGGGTCTTGTCTCGAACACCGTAATGATGAAGTTTGGCAGCAAGACGCTCATGGGGGACCTTGTCAAAGGCTTTACTGAAGTCCAGTAGTATGACATCCAGCTGCTGTTTGTTGTTAAGGCCTGATGCTAGATCCTGGAGTGTGGTGATTAGCTGGGTTTCACAGGACCTCTTCTTCCGGAAGCCATGCTGTCTGT